>MU224712.1:1061902-1084776 GCA_018584345.1 Thuja plicata
TTTTTATTTTGAGTCATATGATTACTACCTTCCTATGATGAAACAAATGCTGAAATAATTAGTCTTTACTTTGTATACTTTCACTGCTCTTTGACATGGTTTCTTAAGGATTCAAACTTTGTTGCAATTATAATCTTGTAGCTTTCCTTCTGAATATCACATCACTTTATAACATCATTTTTTTGTCCATTGGATATGAACATTTTTCCTTTATGAAACCATGCTCTTCCTTTCTTAAGAATTGTAGTTATGAATGTTGATAACTGGCTAGTGTAGAGGTAAATGACAATCAAAATAGGATGCAAATGATTGTACCTCTTGCATTGTTGATTACTAGTATTAAAAATGGATTCAAGGCCCTACTTCATGCACGTGATGTATAATATATATCCCTTGAAGTAACCATTATGCTCCTCCTGCAGACCTTGTAACCATGCTTTCTCTCTAAAACAACCTCTCATGACTACTTTCATTAATTACAAGCCTTTCTCTTATATAAAAAATCCCTACATGCACCCGAAACTTGCTTTTAGATCTCTTGGAAGAATCATAACTTTGAACCTTTTCTTATAGCTTTCACAATGTAAATTTACAATAACACTACATAATATGAAGTTGTCCCTTTGAATGAAGATGTTGTTTACAAAAACTGCACTTCTAGATTGATCACACTTTTCATATGAAGCTTCTAATTGTGTCATCTTAGCTATGACTTCTGTTGATGGGTTTTGTGAGACATGCCTGATTGTCCAAATGTTGAACTATGACTAGATATCTCACCCATTTTGACCATTGTCTTCAATAATGATGAGCTTAATTGCATTTTGAAGATTCCTGTTATGTCTCTTTATAACCTCACCTTGTGCTTACTATTTCATAATGAATGCATTGATAACAATTGATTCCATTGATTGTTTTCTTTAGATGTACTCTATAATTTCAATCTTGTACATAGCAATTGTATCCTCCATAACAATTGCAGATGTACTCTATAATTTCAATCTCGTAAATATAGGTAACTTAACTGTTTGAACTTGTTTTTAGAAAATTGATAAGTTTAGGATATAGTATTATTTATTTTATTTGAATTGTTTCTTAATATTTTCTTATATTCCTTGCTTTGAGTCTTTCTATTTTATTCGTACATTGATGAGAATCAATGATCAAGAGTTTTTAAATTTTGAGAAGACGTATATTCAGTGGAGGCCAGAAGGGATATTTGTGGAGATTTGCTAGAAGTCTAAAATTCTAGAGAATATCTTCTTTACTGCTGAGGTGGGACAAACGTGAGGATGAGGGTTTCCAGATTGAGTATCAGTGCAGAGATGATGATTCAGTAACCTACTTCTATACAACCTTCAAAAATATTCCTTCTTTGGCCTCCACTCATACCTCTTCTCAGAATCTGGACTAAAGATAGTAGAGCTCAAGAGACCATAATAGTTGGTCTCCATCTTTGGTCCATACGATTAAGGAAAAGTTTTATATTTTGTTAGCTCATCAAATGCGAGGATCTGAAAGAATTTAATAGATGTTATTTTCATGGATAACGTACATTATTTAAGTTGACGTTGCACGAATTTATCTACTTCGCGCACTTGTAGACTACGAGGACAATGAGAATGAAGCATCCCCTCCCATGGCCTGAGCAATGTAGGCCACGGGAAGAGATGTTTCTTTATCACTGTCCTTTTAGTATATAAGTGCATGAAGTAAATAAATTCATGCAATGCCAACTTAAATAATATGTTATCATGAAAATAATCCCCGTATTTGATGAGCTAATGAAATATAAAATGTTTTGTCAGTAATGTGGACCAAAGACGAAGACTCTCTATAATGGTCTCTTGAGCTTTGTTATCTTTAGTGTGCCAGGTCATCGCTATTTCAACACTTATGACATTTGCATCGACAAGAGTGCTATATGTATGATGGGCCTTCCTGTGGGAAACTCATTGCATTCCCGTCGGCATTCCGGCAGGTTAAAAGTCAGATAGATTCATTTTTGACAGCTATCTTCGACGCCATTGCTATACGTTTGACGGGTTGTCGTGTCGGAAAGTCACAGCATGTCCATCACCCTTCCGATAGGTATAACATCGGACAGACTCCATTTTTGACAGACATGTTCGACGAGACTACTATACATCCAACGAATTTTCCTGTCGACCAGTCGCTACATATCCATTGGTATTCTGACAGATATAACATCAGAGAGACTCTATTTTCTTACAATATGTCCGTTGGAGAGCCCACACATTCCGTCGGCATTCTGATAGATGAATCGTAAGAAATGATAGAGTAAGTTTCCATTAGTGTGGTGATTTCTGTCAGATTCGTCAGTCAAAATACCGACGGTTACCACTTCCGTCACAATTTCTAACGCAATAACCCCGACGGATGCATCTGTCAAATGGTCGACAAATAGGCGTTGCAATTTCAACGAATAGCCATCAAAATTTGGCCTCAATTGTACTAGTGGGATAAATGAGTCATACATTTGGATGCTACTGCCATGTGTTCATCCACTATATTAGATGATTTTTTGATCTTGATGTAATTTTTAGGTTTATGAAACTTGTTGGAATTGGATGAGACATCACTCTTATCAATGGGAACATGAGCCATTGGAGTGTTACTCTCAAACTGACTCACTTGTAGTTGATAATGATGAAGCACTACACATAATGATGAAGACTATAATGTCCCTTCTTGTCTCCTAACATAAATTCCTTGCAAGACCATCATTAGTAGAAAATAATATATAATACTCAACCTATTATCACTATATCCTATGTTAGTAAGTGGGATTTGAACCTATGAGCTTCCTCTAGGTCGGGCTTCACAGGATTCTAGGTTCTCTGCTTGAAGGATATAGGATCCATTCTAAGAAACTTGGACTATCGACACGTCTTCCCATAGAGCACTGCTCCAAGTCCTCTTGGAAATGATAAACGTTATCCAAGACTACGCATATGCATATGACTAGCTTATCAGTATATATACTGCCTACATGAGATTATAAAAATCTCAAACTGGCAACAAGACTATACCAATCTCAAATTTCCATCAATCTTAAATGGACAACGAGATTATATCAACCTCGAATTGTCATTATTCTTAACTTAGCAACAAGGCTATATCAACCTCGAATTGCCATTGGCAGTTAAGAGGCTATATCAACCTCAAATTGCCATTGGCAATGAGACTACAATAATCTCTAATTGCCATCAATCTTAAATGGACAACGGGGTTATATCAACCTCGAATTGCCATTACTCATAACTTGGAAATGGGGCTATATCAACCTCGAATTTCTATTGGCAACGAGACTATAACAATCTTGAATTACCATAAATCCAAAATGGACAACGGGGTTATATCAACCTCGAATTGCCATTACTCATAACTTCGCAACGGGGCTATATCAATCTTGAATTGCCATTGGCAACGAGAGTATAACAATCTTGAATTGCCATCAATCTTAAATGGACAACGGGGTTATATCAACCTCGAATTGCCATTACTCATAACTTGGCAACAGGGCTATATCAACCTCGAATTGCCATTGGCAACGGGACTATAACAATCTCGAATTGCCAATTAATTTTGATCTCTACGTAGCTTGGGGTGAATGTAAGATTCATATGTCCGGGCTACTAGAGGAAGTGTAAATTCATTATCCATTATTAAGAAACATAATAAAATTCATTACCACATCAATAATGTCAAAACAAAATATTCATGAATCATAAATGCTGGTAAAATATACGACTCAATTATTATTAATTTTGATATACGTATATATGTCTAAAAATAAATAAATAAATAAATAAATAAATAAATAAATAAATAAATAAATATATATATATATATATATATATATATATATATATATATATATATATATATATATCCCTTATTAAATATATTTAACAATATATTTAAGTTGTTTTTGTTTAACTATATAATATGAATTAATTGATAATAATATTAATTGAATTTCATTAGAAATAAACGACTTAATAAATATCATTATAAAATCTAAATAAATCTATCATTGATTTATGCAAGTCTTAGAATTAAATATTAATAACTTAAATAAACAAAATAAAATATACATACCATTTAGTAATGGATATTTTTTAATATATTTACCATTTTTGCTTTCTATGTGTAATGACTTATCTTATTCATCCAAGTTTGCCGCATTGTTCTTATTATTATGTTTTTCTCTTCCTCTTCCCTTCCAAATGAAATTCTATTCTCCCTTTTATATCTCATGTTTGAGGGAGTCACATCTTTTCATTTCATCCCTTTTGACCATTCATTAAACTTAATTCTATTTTTATTATATTTTAGAATTTAATTCTTTTATATTTTAATTTAGATTTATTTATTTTTATTTTATATTTTAAGTTAGTTCTTTTATATTTTAATTTAGGTTTTATTTATATTATTTTTATATTTTAATTATTATTTATTATTAAATTCTATTTAAAAAAGGGAACATACTTTTACAATTTTGTCTCTTGTAATTTATATAATTATTTTTAATACCATTTATTAAATTCTCTTTCAGAAAGGTGACATCACAACATCACTCTTATCAATGGGAACACGAGCCATTGGAGTGTTACTGTCAACCTGACTCACTTGTAGTTGATAATGATGAAGCACTACACATAATTGTGAAAAAGGAAGAAAAATTAGTAACGATGATCTTATCCCTAATATCTTTTTGTAAATTAGAAACAAATATGAGTTGTATATCAATATTAGGCACAATATAAGAAACATGAGCATACAAATGCTTAAATTTACCAAGAAAGTCACTAACTTTTTCTTTAACACCTTGTTTATAATGCATTAAATCAGTCAAAGAAATTTGATGACCAATGTTGTTTTGAAACTATTGGATAAAAGCATTAGCAAGTTGATGGAAGGAATCAATAGAATACGGAGGCAAAGAGCAATACCATTGCAAAACTTTGTCTCTAAAGGTCCTATTGAACAACTTAGTCACGAGCCTATGATCGTGAGCAAAATCATTACATAGGGTTTGAAATGTTTTAACATGAGTCACATGATCACCTTTACCACTATAAGTATCAAGATGAGGAATCTCAACATGTTGTGGGAGAACAACTCAGATGATATCTAAAGAAAAAGGGTTGGCAATATCACATGTAGGAATATGGAACTTGGATTGAGTTAATGAAGCAAGTTGTTGCTACAAGGAAGACACAATTTGAGCAAGGCTATTAATTGTGGAATCGGTGGAAGAAAGGATAGGAAGATAAGTGTTTGAAATGTTAGGAAAGTTTTTGATTAAAAAAGCATCCAAGACAAGGGCGCTGGCCCGAACAGAAAGTTTTTAATTAAATAAAATTACTAAATTGTTTACATTAGAAATCTTAGGAAAGTTGTTGTTTGAAGTAGCAATAATATTTTAAGGATCATGAATCAAATTAGGAGCGTTCTTGGAAAGGGAATTGGAATATGAAAAGGGCACATTATGATAAGAAGGCATGGATGAAGGCAATGAAGCACATGGAACACTTGTAAGGAGTGAAAGATTAATTATATTAGGAAGACTCACATGTGTAGCACTAGAGGATTGAATGGAGGTTGTTCTAAGCGGTGGAGCATAAGTGAAGATGCTAGGAATGAAAGTAGAGATAGGAAAAAGAGGTTTCAACATGTGTAGTGGATGGAACATAGCCTAATTCTTGAGCACATTCAGAAATAGGTTTAACATTGGAATCCAAAAGGTGTGAAATGGTATGCAAGTGGTTAAGAGCATGTTCATTATTGTGAATAAGCTTCCTTAAGGCCTCTAAAGAAGAGATAGTCTCAGGACTATGATTTTCTTGAGCTAGGCAATGTTCTAGTTTTTCAAAATCTTTAGTGAGTTTGTCAACTTGCGCATGAGGAAATCTTAAAGCTTCATCTTCATCACGAGAAGAATGAGAAGATTCGTTCTCCATGAGATGATTAGAACCATGAGGGAGCGTGTTGGTTTTATTAAGATCCCTAGGAAAGAAGGGAGGTTCAGGGTAAATAAACCCACGAGTCTACGAATTCTTCTTACTGGAATGCTATAGGTTGGACTCAAAGTGATAAAGCTCATGCACAAAGGTATGGAAAGAAAGAAAAAATCAATGCAATAGGAAATGAATGATTAATGTAGAAAAGATGCAATGCATACAAAGTAGATCGTATGTCTAAGAACCACAATGCATGGTGCGTTAACAATACATGTATTGAATCTATGTTTTTGATTAAGGAGAATAGGTTTTGACGGGTTCCTGAAACCCTACAGTTGAAAGCAAAGATAACTAAAACATATAATCATTACAAACCATTCATCACAAAACAGTCTAAACTAGCGAAATAGTCACAACAGCAAAAAGCCAGGATCACATATCGAAAAAACTAGGACCAAAAACCAGGGGAACCCTTCAGACTATGTCTCTGAGAACCTCCGCCGCCCTGATCTCCAGCTCTGTCATTCTTCCAGCTGCTTCTCTGATTTCGGCCAGTTCCTTGTCATCTCCCTTGTCTGCCTTATGCTTTGCATCATGTCCAGTACTTTTTTCATTTTCTTCTTCTAGGATTTGATCCCTGTCTCTGTGCTTCTGCCTTTCCTCTGTGTTAACTTTTTGCTCTTGAAACTTATCAATGATGACCTTAATGTTATCATTAGATGCTTTTAGAATATTGTAACTTTGCTCTGCAATTTTTACCATAGAAGCTTTGATGCTTTCAATTCTATTCTTCAGTTCAATCACTCTGCTGTCCAGCTCTCTGTCCTCCGCTATGTTTTTATTGTTGTTGATAATGTTTTCCTTTTCCATCCTCTCCATCCTCTTTTTTAGGTCATCAATTTCATAATAGGTCCATTTCGTTGTTCTATAACTGTCTATTGCGCTATTTTTTGCATTATTCAGCACATCCATTTGAGGAACTTCCCTTGCACTGTCACTGAATATCACCATAGCTGGGTCAATGAGTTCTTCCATCTTTGTTTTCCTTAACCAGGGTCCTTACCAATTCTCTCTTAATGCCCATTTTGGTCGAGAATGAGTCGAAGTTTCTCCATACAACTTTTTTATTTTTACCTGTTAAACTACAGGTGTACTGGTCTTCTCCATACTTTGCAAAACTCTGGCTGATATTCTCCTCTTCATTGTCAATACCTTGACCCCCCTCTTTTTCAACTCTCTCCTCTTGTGTTTCATCCTAACTGGCCATCTTTTCCTCCTTTGTTTCCACTTTGACTCTTTTGGATCTCGTGACCCTCTTCCCCGAGCTATCCTCCTCATTCTGAGTCAGAATCTTGATGGTAATCTTCCTCTTTATTTCCTTCTTCCCTTTCTTCTTCATTTTTGTTTCTTCTCCCGAACTATCATTCCCCGTTTCCATTCCTTCCTCATTCTCATTGTACTCCCTATCCGACGAGACTTCAATGTGCTGTTTTAATATCTCTTGTTTAGCTCTGTGTTTTCTTTTCTTCGTCTGAATAGGTTGCTCCTCCTCTGTCTCAGAGTGCATGTCTCTGCTGTCCTCTGTGTCAGAGGGGATGTATTCCTCCTCTCAATCCCCCTCTGAATTACCTTCCTCCTTATCTTGGATTTTCTTACCCAGAGTACGGGATTTGAAATACTCAAAAATCAAAAGAAGTAATCCCTCATGAAAGGCTAGATTACTTATGTATTTCTCCTTATAATCATTTATGTTATCATTAATGGATGAATACAGGTAGAAAGGGATGGAAACCTTGGCCCCATACCTGAAGTGGTTGAGAAGCACAAAATGGTGGGTATTGATGCGGTCAAATCTGGTGTCCAGAGTGAGGTATTTGATTATCGCCCTCAACACAAAGCGCCAAAGAGGTTTGATGGAGCTCGGGTGATAAAATGTGCCCTTCTTAACCAGAGCTCATTTTTCGGCTTCGTTTTTGACAAAGTCCGTCAGAGCTTTGCTAGATATTTTCCTATCCCTATAGAATTTCTTTCCTATGATAGGAATGTCGGTTACCACCGAAATAATTTCCTCAGTCACCATGAAAGTAACCCCATCGATTTTCACCTTCCCTTCTTTCCAGCTGTTAACCATCATCTTTGTTACAGATGGCTTCCACCCGTGCAGGCGTTCAATGTAAGTGATCACTTCCCCCTTTCTCAAGATCTCCCAAACCTTTGATCTCCGGCGCCATTTCTCACTTTCTCTCTCCAGCTCTCTCCTGTGTCTTTCTCCCACCATGTCTGCAACAATTATGTTTCCTCTATTTCTTGTGATGTTCTCACTAAGATCCCTTTGTTTTGAAATGATATTTGTTTGGGGTTTCAAGAGCCTTCTTTTAGCCTCGTAAATGTAATAATTACTTAAAAGCCCCCAAGTGTGCCGATGGGGCCTTAAACTGATTTTCTCATCGCAGCTTTCGTACTTGCACATCCTGTGGGGATTCTTTTTGCATCTGTCATTACCCTCCATAATTAGCCTTTAATATTTTTGAGTCTGCTCGGAACCCGATCACTTTCCATGATGTTGGCAATTTCTGGCGGTAAATGTTTTCCATCATTCCATTGTTTAACCTCTTCATACGTGACACCCATGTTTGCCAGCCTGTCTGCCACCTGGTTTGCTTCCCTGTAGTCATGGGCTACGTAGACCTGATCAAAAGACTGCAGTATTTGTATACATTCTTTTATTATATTCTCTATTGTCCAAGAAGGCCCAGTCTTTTCATTAAGACAGTCTATTATATTTTTTGAATCCCCTTCCACCCATAACTTCTTGATTCCCATTTCCTTGGCAAGCTTAGTGTGATGTGCCGCACTAGCCTCTGCATAGTGGTTGGTTTGTGATCCCAGGGGTGCTGAAATTGCTGCAATTCCTTTGCCATGCGAGTTCCTGATGATTCCACCCGCCCCTGCCTTCCCAGGGTTCCCCTTTGCTGCCCCGTCAAAATTAGCTTTGAACCACCCTTCCGGTGGTAAAGACCATCTGCAGCCAAGCCTTTTATTGATGTTGTTTAGCCCATTTGAGTGACTAGAAGTGCTTCCTTTGCAAATGGTGTAGTTTTCCTGTAGTGCGTTAGCAATTTTCTGGGCTACAACCTTAGCCGGGGTGATCTTTTCCCTAAAGATCCTATTGTTTTGTTTCTTCCACAGCCCCCAGTAGATATGAGGCATAGCCCAAACCCAGAGATGATGACCACTCCCCCCAAGATGCCATTGGTCAAAGAGGTCAAGGGTAGTGTTAGGGAAACACCAGGATGTCTTGAAAAAAGACACGAAATGATGCCATATCTTCCTGGCAAAAACATAGTGGATAAATAAGTGGTCCACATTTTCACTATGAGATTTGCAGAGGATGCATCTATTAGGAATGTAATGTCCCCTTTTAATAAGATTATCCACCGTCAAGATGTGGTTTTGTAGCAAAGTTCAGAAAAATATGTTAACTTTAGGGATGATACCAGGAAACTAGGCCTTCGCCCAAGCTGGAATAGTTTCAGCACCCTGCATCGATTCATATCCCAAGGCCACAGTATAGTAGCCATCCTTGGACTCCCCCCAAACCAAGACATCTTCATTGAGAGAGAGGGGAGTGTGCCCCAAATAGACCATAAGAGGTTTAAGGTCCTGGGACACTTCAGTGAGATTGACCCAATTATTGTTAATTCTATAGTCATTGACTCTGCTGCCAAATCTGTCAATGCAATGTTGAGCCCATCTGTTGAAAGGCTCCAAATTCCATAGAGGTCCCTGTCTGAGCCAGTCATCATGCCAGAAATTAACCTTCTTACCATTACCAACTTTCCATTGAGTTTTTGCAGTCACTATACCCTTGGTCCTCAGAATGCCATTCCATATGTGAGAACCCTTCGGGTCGGAGTCTCTACTAATGAATTGTTTGAAATTTAAGTTAGCTGCATATTTTTCCTGCGTGATGTCCCTCCATTCCCCTGTTGAATTGAAGATTCTCCAAATCTGTTTAGCTTGCAATGCTCTATTGAACTTCTTCAGCTGCTTGATCCCCAGGCCTCCATGTTTTTTTGGCTTGCAGACCGTATCCCAAGCCACCAGTGGGTATTTCTTGTTTCCATCTTTGTCTGCCCATAGCAACTTTCTCTGGATGGCTTCTAGAGAGTCCGCCACCTTTGCAGGGATAGTAAATAGGCTAAGAGCATAGGTAGGGAGGTTCTGAAGAGTGGATTGAATCAGAGCGACTTTCCCAGCCTGACTCAGGGTGATGCCCTTCCAGCCTGCCAATTTCCTGTTGAATCTGTCTATAAGACCTCCCCAAAAAGCCTCAGAGGGTTTGCTTCCAAGCGGAAGGCCTAGATAGGAAGTAGGAAAAGTACTTATGCCACAACCCAGAATGCCTGCCATTCTCCTCTGTCTGTCCATAGGAGTGTTGATGAAGAACACCAAGCTCTTGTTCTAGTTAATAAGCTGCCCCGTGGCATTGGAGTAGGAATTAAGAACGTTCCTAACATTTCTTGCCTCCTTCACCGAAGACTCCCCCCCCAGAATTGTGTCATCAACAAATTGTTGATGAGTAAAAGTGAAAGGTCCTGAAGAGGGATGCAGCCCCCTAATAAGCCCCCTGCTCCTATGATCACGAATGAGCCTTCCCAAGCATTCAGCCAAAATAATGAAAAGGATAGGGGAGAGGGGGTCTCCTTGCCGGAGTCCCTGAGAGGATTTGAAGAAAACTGAGGGAGAGTCGTTCACCAAAACAACAAAAGACGGGGTGGAAATCAGCTGAGAAATAATCTTTAAGACCTTGTCATTGAAACCAAATGCCCTCATGATGTTACTCAGGAAGGACCAGTCAACCCTGTCATAAGCCTTGGAGAGATCCAGTTTGAGTAGGAAACCTTCTCTCTTGCCTTCTTCCAAAGAGTGAATCACCTCGTGCACCGCCAAAATGGAGTCCAAAATTTGTCTACCGGAGACAAAACCCGATTGTTGGGGTGCAATGAGAGCCAGGAGGGTCTTAAGAAGTTTGAGGGTTAAGACTTTTGAGATGATCTTATAAAAAGAGTTACACAGACTAATGGGTCTAAAACAATCAAAAGAATCGGCACCTGGAATTTTCGGGATGAGGACAAGAAAAGTGGCGTTGATCTCCTTGAGAAGGCTTTTTGCACCAAAAAATTCCTGGACCGCTTTGACGATGAATCTATGTTATAATGCAAATGAAATCTAACTATCCAATCAAAAGGATAGTGCGTTAACAATAAATGCATGGTGCGTTAACAATACATGTATTGAATCTATTGAATCTATGTTATAATGCAAATGAAATCTAAAATTACGACTCCCAAAATTTGTCCCACCAAAACACAAGTTTCAATGAGAAATTCACCTAGGCGGGAAAATTATCTGCTATACTCTTGGAGACCAAAAAGAAGAAAAGTTACACTTTCTAGAATATTCTAAGGTGGTTATTGGTGCTCAATAGAAAGGTGATCTGAGATTTACAAGGGGACAACTCTATTAGTACACATTGTGGCTCCATATTGTAAGGTTTTTTTAGAGAGTATATTTTTTTGGTAATGATTTGGACCCATGTGACTATAGCATGTAATTTTCAGAATATTGTAGTTTTTATTTTATTGAAATAATAGAAAGTAAGTATTTTTTTTTGCATTTCCTATTTATTTCTTTGTTGTTGTGTATTTAAATGTATAAAGGAATATCATTCATCATTGTCCTTCAATTTTAAAATCATTCTCAATAGCCCTATAATCATACTTGAATATTTAACATGATAAAGCTTGATTGTTGTACAACCACTATGGTTACGACTTAAGATGCACAAAATGAATCCTCCTTATCAACACCTAAAGAACATCAACAACAATTTACATTGATCTTTTGACGTATGCAATTTGATAATTGTAGGTGCAATCTTATTCATTCTTCTCAATTGTATAGCCATATATAACACCTGAATACAAGTTCGAGTTTACTACTTGGTGGTCCATGTATTGGTATTTTATATGGTATCTTCCTAATTTGGAAAATTTAATATTTTCATTATCGGGAAACTAAATAATTGTATACCCAGCTAATTTGAAATTGTAAAGAAAGAGGCAAAGGGCAGTCCAGGATGTGTGAATGGACCTCAATTTAGAATCTTATAGACTTAACTTATGAATACTGAGCCTATACTTCCGCAGGGCAGTTCACTCTCCCCCGTCCTTGTGAATATATTTCTACACAAAATCAATTTGTAGTTTTATGATGGTCAGTACAAGAGATAGTTTTACTGGTGTTGATGTCTCCTCTATACTAACATCTATGTCGCCAAATGCTTGCACAGAGGAAACTACAAAAACAATGGTAAACAGAAATTGAAGAACACCAAAATACATGCATAATGTGTACAATCGATCCCAGTGAAATTCAAAGAGTTTGATGGTTTAGAACACGAGTTGCAAACAACAAAAATGGAGATTCACCACTATGAGAGTTAAGGATTTAAAGTGTTGCCAATTCTTTCCAAAAGAAGACTACTTTCCAAACATACCTCACATAAGAAATCCACAAATACTATACAAGCAAATTTTAATGACCAGAAACTCGCATCACATACCTGAGAATCTGAACCAGTACCCCACAAATATTTTAAAAGAATCTGGGAACAAGCTCATCAGCTAATTTTATCCATTTTTAAACGAGAAGCCATTTCATAAATTGATATCACAAACAATATTAGCAATAAGAATCTATGATCGATACTTGCATGTATTTCACATTTTTGATATCACAAATAATATTAAGCCATAACAATCAAAATTTCATCAGAGTGTCCAAGGCTAAGTATATATATCTTTCTGCTTCAGAATAAGCAATGCTCGGTTGAAGGTAAACCAAACTGAATTTTTATTTTTGAACTCCATTGGATACCGTTAGGCACTTATCAAAGTTTAGAAAATGTTCTTTTGTAAGTGTTATTTAGACTGGTTTGATATATTTGGTGACCGCGTCGTATAAAACTGAATATTATTCCATGTCAACACAATACAGTTGAAAACTTTAGACATATACCCATACTGAACAATTCCTGATAGAGCAATTTGCAGGCATAAGGAACATCTACTTTTACGACATGTTTTGCAGTTTTACAGAAAGGACAATAGGGTCCTCTTATGCCCTCTTTAAGAATCACTGTTGCAACCATGTGACACTGGCTACAGATGTGCATTCTAGAGAAATCACTTAGATAAAAAAGTCTCTCCAAAATATTGGCAGTTGCCCCATGTGCTAGCATGCAATCACGCTCCATCTCTCCAAATTTAACACCTCCATGTCGTTTTCGGTCTGCAACAGGCTGTCGAGTTAAAGGGTGCACAGGGCCTTGGTTCCGATATTTTAATTTGTCTTCTGCCATATGTATAAGCCTCTGGTAGTATGTGGGACCGATGAAAATCTTTGATCGCATTTTATTTCCTGTCCGTCCATTATACATCTGTTCTTTACCCCACTGTTCGTAACCACACCTTTAATACAAATATAAAGGCAAATATGTCATTTCTAGAAGTAAATCCTCTAAATATCGGTTTCTTGATTATTCAGTACAGGATTATGCAATCAAGTTCAACAAACAACTTTTCTACATTTCCAAATGATAACTAATTTGAAAACTAACCTGTGAAGCTGTTCAGTGATAGACTCAATTGTCATAGGTTTAAAAGGTGTAGCATCGCCAACAACACCACTTGAAGAAATCACTTTTGAAAGGGCAGATTCAAAAAGTTGCCCTGGAGTTTGTCTTGATGGAAAAGCATGTGGATTGATGATAAGATCTGGAACAATGCCTTCTTTTGTGAAAGGCATATTTTCTTGCTCTTCTATAAACCCCACAACTCCTTTTTGACCATGCATGCTGGAAAACTTATCTCCGAGTGACGGACATCTTACTTCTCTTAATCTTACCCTTGCAAATTTTCTTCCATCATCATTGATTGCCATCACAACCTGATCAACCCTCCCCTTTTCTGTATGTTTCAACTTGAGGCTGAAATTCGAATCAGGTGACTGTGGATCCACCTTTCCAATTAAAATGTCACCACTATAAAGGTTTGAGGCAATATACGGTAGTCCATCCCCATCAAGCTTATCTACCCTGAGCTTTTCTATGTTTGGCTTTCCAAAATCTACTTCTGGCCTAGATGAGCTCTTAAAGTCACTGTTATCATGGTCTGTCTCTGATGTGAATGTGTGAAAATGAATGGTTCGGAATAGCCCACGATCTATTGAAGCATGATTTATAACCAATGAGTCTTCCTGGTTGTATCCATAATGAACATTGACTGCAACAACAGCATTCTGACCATTATAGAGCTCCACCTTCCTGATGCACTCAGAAGACATAGTCTTAAACAAAGGTCTTTGAGGATAAAATAATTGATGAGACGTTGTGTCACACCTTGTACGGGAATTTGTTGCATAATATCCTATTGCTTGCCTTGAGTGTTTCTCTGATTGGAGAAGTGTTCTAGTTGCAAGATTGCGGTTGGCAAAGGGAATGATGCTAGCATTCAGACTTAATAAAAAAGATGGATCCAACTCACAATGAGTAAATTGCTGGTAGTCTGGGTTCTTTTCAGCCATCAGTAAAATGTCAATTCCACAAGCAATTTGAGCATCTTCTTCCTCTTCAACTCCTAATATTTCCACAATGGCCTTTTTCATGAGATACTTGAAAGGGTTGTGACTTTTCTTAAATTTTTCAACTTTCTGTTTATATATGCATAGCCTTTGATTTTTCACAATTAAAAGAGGCCTCAAAAGTCTTCCTGCATCAGAAAAAATACGGACCTCATTTTGCTTGTCATCTTTTTTAATTTCAACCTGCAGATGTCAAAGGTGGAGTTTTGTTATTGTGCATCTGAGATTATCTAAAGCATAAAAATACTATATCAACAAGAATGCCATATTCACATTTCACTAGGAATTTTAGTTTGAAAGTCAGAAATCTATATTTCTAGCAGTATTATGGATCTCTCAATTAAGCTAGATGTTGCTTTAGTTCTATAGCCTTAATAGCTATACAATTTTCACAGATAACTTCATGCAAAGGCAATCTTACATCATCTACAACCAAAACCAGAATATAGCAATTTTTTTCAGCTTGTGCATAGGACTAGGTAGATTACAAGCACAATCAAGAAGGCAGACTTGATCAGGCCACCAAAGGAAATATGAATTGAAGCATTATCAACCCATACCAAAAATGGACTGCAAGCAATGATATTTGTGCCAAGGCAGAAACTAACTAATTAGAGAAGGGGGAAAGAAGACTTGGATGAAAAGATAACCCAGTTTTTGTTGCTGAAAATTTGCTATTTTTTCTAGATTTGTAACCCACTAGTCAGATGGCATTATAGGTCGGCAGTGCACAAATCTTAATCAAAAAGACTATTCTTGAGAAAGATTTAATAACATTATGGAGAATGGGATTTTTTTCGTGTTTCAAATGGTTTCAGATAAAGAAATAAGTGCATTGTATCTGATATTTACATTCACAAAAAATACAGTCTCATCAAAATTGGTATTAAACATTTAAAATCACTCAGACTCAGGCTCAGATTTATCATAAACTTATTGAAGCTAAGTATTATTTTTGTTGACAATCACAGGATTTGCAGAAGCGCGTTTCCTTGAATTGGCTGTGGCATACTTCTTTGAGTCATCTAACATGCATCTTCTGCATATTCCATAGAGAAACAAGTAATACATGAAACTACAAAGAAGCAAAGATGAGCATTTCTCAGGTATGTTAAGCTTCCAATAGAAATGCAGAATGAAAGTTTGCCTAAAAATACCACAAACCAGCCAGCTAAAATTCCATTTAATGATTTGATAAAAAACAAATGCCAACCTACTGATAAGAGTAAATCAAGAAGCCATAGAATTCAAAGGGATTTTGATGTAGGATATTCCACTTTGTTTTCCAATAGGCAATACTGTTGATGTACTTCTTCAAGCTATTTGTTTTTCCAACCAAAGGTGCTGAATACAAGTTAATCAGAATTCCTATCTATAGAAGAGCTTCTCAATCAAATCAAATCAAATCTATCCTGAATAGTGGTGAAGGGAAAATTTTGATTTCATTTCAGGAAAATTAACATATTACGAAATACATTTATTATTTTCTTTTTGTTGATTCACTAATCATGAATGATAAATCAAATGCTTCAGGACTCTTTTATCTGATGTATGCGAGAGGTAATTACCTAATTCATGCAATTTATAGACACAACAACACGTAAGTACACCCAAATGTGTGCATTAGTTAATTTCAATCGTATGGATTTGCACATGGTTTATGAATTGTGGTTCCTTAAAGTGTAAATGCGTGTCCACAACTTTATCATCAACCATAACGAGATTTCTCTATAAAGTGAAGTTTTGCTATTATGTGACTTGTCATCATTGTATATTAATATGACCACGAAAAAATAAGTTTATGTACAAAATAAACTCATGTAAATGATGTACATAATACTCTGCACCTTGCTTTAATCTTGAATTGGCTGTGTCAATAATGTTGAATTTATTTGGATCTTTATAGTCGACCTTTTTACATACATTAACCCACGTATGAAGTGGACTCATAATATTAACGCACTTCAACTATAAATATATTGTTTATCACACGTTTTCATATGTTTAGAGAAGCACAAAATCAGGAGGGATTTCTGAGTTTTGTTTTCAAGGCTTAGAGTTCTATAGATTTGAATAAAATTGTGAGAGCTGTAGGAGGTCAGTGATTTAACAGGTTAGAATGTCACAAAAATAGTTAAAACTTAAAATAGAAAGTAATAAAGATAGTTAAGGGCAACGAATACTTGGAAAAGGAAGGTTCCTAGTGAGCAAGTTTTTGTTGCATAAATGTTGGATGGCAAAATAAAATTTGATTCCAACTTGATCCATATCAACACAAATATTTTGGCACAAGAAACATAGAAAAATAAATGATAATAATGATGATACCTATAAAGGAACAATTGTAAATCAAAACATGTTCAAGAATGGCACCTCTTATACCCCTAATATTCCATCTTCCTAAGTGTCACAAGATTAAGCACTTCTGACATGCTTAACCTTATTGTTTTCATTTATTAGTTCCAGTTAATTCCTTAGGCTACCTTGATTAGGTTGAAGGGATGTTTTCTTGCCTAAATATCATTAGGGAGAGCATAGCTCTTCCAAACCATCATAATTTGCAAGATTAAATTCAGTCTCATATTTTGATTTTTTGGAGGTCACCCCCTTGCAATGCTCTAATATTGTATGGCTTTTGCTAAGATGCTTTGTCAACACTTGGCAAAGTACTATATGCTTTTTGACTTCAAAAAAATCCTACAACTACTTGCTTGCATTTCTTAGCTAAAAGAAACGACTGAACAAAACAAGTATACATTAGGATTTAAATGACAACAAACATTATAAGATAAATACAATCATTGCATTCAAAGCTACAAGAGACTGAACTAATATTTACGACAATACTAGGCTTTTAGTAATTGTTAAGTGATATTTAATTCATAAAGGCACACTAATACAGAAGATAGAACACTTCAATGGTCATTTAGAGGCAAAGTAAGCATGATTAATCTAATTGAATAACAAACTCAGGATTGACAATAAAACTGAATAGCAATTATAGGAAAATGCAAGCTTGAGAATTACCATAGGTTAATACAACTGAGTGGAAAAACACACACACTGATATTGTTTAACAGAAATATTGAATGAAATTAAATAAAAAACCAACTACCACTTCTACTATAAGAATAATTCATTGCATGAAATGCAATTTTTATTGCAATATCTCATCCTCTAATATTAAAACTAAAACCATGCAATGTTGTAGATTGGATTTAACACAAACTATGACTTAAAACTCACATCTCTTGCACGATGAGATCTAAATATAGATGATCTATAAATAGATGACTCCAAGCTATAAATAGTGAACGCTAAAACTAACACTAGCTCCTTGTGCTAAAAATAGAGGGCACTAAAAATACAAAATTCAAGAATATGCTCCTCTTCGAAAATGATGACAAAAAAAAAGTGTGGGCTATTTTCCGTGGGCTAAAAATAGACTTTTAGATGGGTGGCTCTAGATGACTTTGACGATGTTTTAAAAATTTCCCTTTGATCATAGTTAACCATTTGAAAAAACTTGAAAATCTACTCATACATCTCTCCTTTGTATAGGTGTGTCATTTTGTAATACATGCTTCAAAATGGCACATACTTCTAAAGTATGGACCAATGGTCTATAGAGAGATTTTTAATTTTCAAAATGATTTGCATTACTTTGTATTGGCATGTGCCAAGGCTTAGTGTGTGCCTCCATCTTGAATGCACTTTAACTACTTCATTTCATCTTTTTAACAATGTCCCTAACATGGTTCTTTGTTTTGGTGTTTGCTAATGCTCTGTCTTCAACCTTTTTTTTGTTCTTCTTGCTATTATGCGTGCTTGATTTCCATAGGAATTTGGAGTTGAACAAATTTCTTAATACTAACAGATCCCTCAACTTAGATGCATGCATCATCCTTTATACACTCCTCTAATTTATACTTAATGCATCTCCCTTTGTTTTGGTGTGCCAAAGCCTAGGAGAATGCCATTACATTACAAAACTTCACAACTTTCTTTACTTTTCGTGCCTACAATCCCCTTCATATTCCAATAAACTACCTTGTATCATCCTTTGTTTTGGTACATGCAAAAGCTACATTGAATTTCAAACTCTTGAAAACTTCCACCTCTTGTTAAGGTGTGCATTGGAGGATCTCAATACTCATCCAATGGCTTGTCATCATTCATCCTTGAAGTCCTAGTAAATTATTGGAGCGTACTTTGCAAATTATGGCTATACCAACATCATCTAGAACCTTCAATGCAATAGGAAAGAATGTCCATGGACTTTGTAAGTCTTCCCACGTTCAAGAGATGGAATGGTGATTTGGTCATGGTGATGGAAGGAATTAGTGAGATGGGCATGCTAATTCCTTACAAAAGGCTTTTTTTATTGATAAGCACTACCTTAATAGGGGGTAGCTCCCAAAATTACAAACCAACATTTATACAAAACATAAACCTCATACCTAAAAAAACAGACCTATCCAACCCTATAACATCACAACACCAATAAAATCCTTCTCAAGGATAATGTGATAGAAAAAGGCCATCTCTATGCCCAAATCAAAAAGCCTCCAAGCCCCAGAGCTTGAGAACAATGATGGATTTGAACCCATGATCCAGTTTTGGCGGTGAAAATCTTCATCACGAACACCATTTTGAAACTTTGCCCAACCATCCCTCAAGATCTCCTCCTTGCCCTAATCCTTTACATTGAAATAGGCTGCTAAAATTCTAGACCGGACTCCAATCTCAACTTAAAAAATGGCATTGGCTACATGGGGCCAATTATAGTCTATCACAAGCCCATCTCCAATAAAAAATCCCATTTCCCGCAATTCCAAAGTTTGGATATAAGGGGTCAAGTGTACACTTAATATATGAATGTCATAAAGTATTTAATTATTATGCCAAATGGGATGCCAACTTATGGAGTTATAAGGATATCAAAGTGACTTTATATTAATAAATAAATTATATGAAGGGGTCGCTTTATTATTATTTCCCATATGCAAGTTAAATATTAAATTATGAAAAATTGGGAATTGTAAATAGGGTTTTTGGAAACTTCATAAGAGGATTATAAAAGGGGATTTAAGGAAGTCATTTGATATACTTGGTTTTGTTTAATTTAAATTATACTTGGTTTTGATATATGATGGGGTCACTTTATTATTATTTCCCATATTCAAGTTAAATATTAAATTATAAAAAATGGGAAAAATAGCTTTTCTAGAACTTTATGAGAGGATTATAAAAGGGGATTTGAGGAAGTCATTTGATATACTTGGCTTGGTTCGATTGTTCGTTTGTGTTTTGTTTGTTTGGTTGTTCGTTCGTCTGTTTGCCCTATTTTCCCTTTGCTTATTCATGGCTCTGTGCTTCTACTTCTGCGTCTTCGCCAGTGGTGGTGTGTTCTGTGGTCTTCGTGTTCGTTTGTTCGCTCACTTTTCTCTGCTTCTAGTCTATCCGTTAGTTCATTCCCGTGTCGTTTTCTCCCTCGTTTGTGCTTCCTTGTCAATGGTTTTTGCATTCGTCTGCTTCCATGCTTTGTGCGCTTCTTCAACTATGTTTTTGCATTTGTGCTTTGTGCGTTCATCTATTTTCTCTTTGTTGTGCGTGGCGTTCCCCCTGTTTGCTAGTCTGGTCTCGTCTCCGTGCTTCATCATCATCGCTTGTTTAGTCTCTGTGCTTCCTTCCATGGAATCTCCAGACGATCCACTCCCTTTGTGCTCAACTCCTCTTCATACTTACCAACACAAATCATCCACAGAGAGTGTTATGCAGGAAGTGCTTGACCGTGTGGGTAAACTGGAAACAAAAAACTAGTCCTTTGAATGCTTACTGCAAGAGATTTCAAATAGGATTTCCTCATTGACAGGAGATTGCTGAAATTTGCAGGCTCCTCAATGCGAACATGGAACAAGTCACTGAGAAAGACTCCGATATCTCATAACTCAAAGCCAAGCAGTCTGAGATTGTCACTTTGCAAGACTCCCTTAAGAGTGAGACAAAAGAACAAATTAAATCTTGGGCTACTCTTTGTGGTAATAATGGTCCTCCTATGGCTAGGATTGAAGAGATGGTACAATTCAAGCTCGTTGAAGTGCACACAAGGTGATCCCGTGAACTTAGCCTTAAGGTGCGGGGTCCTCCTTTGATTTCCCTGGACCCTATGGTAGTAGGATCCTCCTTTCTAGGTGACTACCTTGGTCTCAGCGACATCATTCTAGACAGAGCATGGGTCGGGTATGATTCCACCCTTTTTCTTCGCTTCCAGTCTGTCGTGGACCGTCTCTGTGCTCTCAAAGCCAGACAAAAGCTTTTCCCATTGCCCATGAAGGTCTACCTAGATGAAGATCTCACAAAGACGCAGGTGGCTGAACTTAAGCATTCAAGAGAGCTTGTAGCAGCGGCTAGATGCAATGTAAAATGGGTGGTCATCCAGAATCTCAAGGCTGTTATCAGGGACTTCAATGCTCGTACTCAAACTGCATAGACTAAGTTTTATAAAAAAAATTATCTCTTAAGTTTTATGTGTAATTTAAATTTTAAAATTTTTCATCTCTAATTCCCTAATTTCTTTAAGAGGTTGCTAGTTCATTTGCATCCAAGAGAAAGAACAAATACTCCTTTATCCATTCAATAAAGTGCAACCAATTACACTCAAAAAAGGTGTGGGGCTTAGTATACATGCAATTCAACTTGTGCCTCTAACACAAACAAAGTGGCTACAAGGAGGAGACAAGAAAATAGGATAATAGTCAAAGCATTAAATCAAAGTTCTACTACATCTCGAGGACGACGATATATATCATTTTTTTTCAAAATACGTAAAATAGAGCAAGAAAGATATGTCAATAACTGATAACAACAATATCGATATATAAATAAATCATGACAGCAGTAGTATAACAACATAATAAACTTCAATAAAGTAGTATAACACCAGTATAAACTATAAACTATAAAACACCAATTATATATTATGATAGTGATAAAATTAGTCGTCTAACTTCTCGATCTTGGTCTCCTCTCCCAAACCCCCTCGTTGTAATCAAATTTATTATATGACAAGAGATCCCAACAGCTAGTGGGGGTTTGGGAGTGGAGACTTTAATGGCTTTGAGAGGCACCAATGATAAGTTGCAAAAGGTACATGTGATAAAAACTCAATAATAGAGGGGTGTAGAGGAACAAATGGGGGTTCGGGATCTATGTCCGTAAATATTTTTTTGGATGATTGGAAAGATAAGCTGAAATGAAAAACAAATTGACAAAATGTCTTGCGGTTATGGAGGACACCTAGTCATCCCCTCAGATGTCTCCGACTGTCTTGGGGATGGCCAGGTGTCCCCTCCCATTTTTGAGACATGTCCTATGTTTCCGCTGATTTGGCAAGTCGGGGGGACAACAAGGGGGGCGTCTCCAAACAACCCGCCATCCTCGAAACACCATGGGGGACAAGAACGTGGGCTCCAAGGGAAGGGGCACGTCCCATGGAACACAATTTTGAAATTTAATGCTTCCATTTTTCAACTTGCTGCACTTTCTATTGAGGATGAACCAACTAGTGAGCATGTGAGTGCTAGTGACATCGTTTGTGGTCCCTCCAATAACAGTATCTATGTGATCTAAAAATGGTGATGGCAATTCTTTTGAAGATCCATATGATGTTGATGCTTGATTGTTGACAATTGACATTATTATTATTTATTTTAATTCTATATATCATGACATTCAAGTTTGACTACTAGATATTGTAGTATTTTTTTTATGGCTTTGTTTATTATAAGATTTTATGAGGTATTCTGAAGTTAATTACGACTGCAAATATGTATATGTTTTTGTATGGACATGTGATGACCCTATTTTTAGCAGGTTGTGGCAGTGACTTGGTCAGCTCATCATCATGACCCTCGTGAGCTGATGTAGGGTTTTGAGTGTCCCAGTTGGCAGACTTGCTATTTTTAGTAAGTCTGGACTTACTATTTTTAGTAAGTCAGTTGGCCAGTTTCCATTTCTGACAGGGCAGTATCGACAGTGGTCAATTCTCTAGACGATATTCAGTTGTGCAGTTTCTTGGGCTGGGGACTTACTATTTATAGTAAGTCTATTTTTGGCAGTTGCCATTTTTGGCAGTACAGTGATGAGCTTGTTGGTCAGTCAGTATGGCAGGTGTTG
>MU224712.1:1091943-1104633 GCA_018584345.1 Thuja plicata
CGGATTCTAGGCCGGTTCCTCTTAGGTTTGGAATATCACTTGCACAAAATTGCTGTATATAAGGAAAAGGGGAAAGAAATGACCTAATGAACCCTAAAACTATAAAGGTGATACACCAAATCTGATTTGTAACTTGAACCAATTCAGCACAGATTTCAAGAAATAACTATGGTTCTCAATACCCAGACAATCACCTAACTACAAAAGTGTTTCTATGTAAGGATCTGAAATATTTTGCAGAGGTAAGGAAACAATGCTTCACCAAATCAATGCAAAAATTAGAACACAAACAATAGACCTGCATTTACATGTATCAAGATTCTGAAATGTAGTAAGGAATGCAGCTTAAAATGAAGGCTAACACAACATCAAAGCATTAAAACTCACAATATCACACCTCAAAACCAACGGGAAGGAACAGTTATCTCTATATATCAATGCTGGAACAAATCTCTGCTACAATGCCTTACAATTCTCTCTCAAGTATGCGACATGCAAAACAAATGAGCCAAAAAGAAGTTCCCCAAAAAATGAGGTGAAAATGAGGTAAAATAGAGCTCACAAAAACCTAATCCGTATGCATGAGAAAAAGCCTCCAAAAAGATGAGTCAAACTGTCAGAAAGTGAAGTCAAAGTGCCCCAAGAACTGCCTCAAGTCATGCATGACTGAACTGCCACTCAAAATCGTGTCAAAACTGCTCCATATCACCCAAAAATCATGCAAATATGTGAGGGGTCGGATATGGAAGGAAAAGCCATCCAAACATGGGCCTAACTGCCTGAAACTGATAGAAAACTGCTTCAAAAAGATCCTCAACTGATGTTAACTGAATTTGAGCTCAAAAAGAAACTCAAAGTGACTCAAAATGCCCTTAAATAGTCTTCAATCTATCTCAACAACTGAACATTACTGAAAAAACTTCTCCTTTATCACATAATGATCTCAAAAAATCATTTAAGTTATACATTTGTTTATTTAATACATCTTGTAAAAAGTTTTTATCTATATTTTTCCTAAACTATACTTATTATACTTATATTTAATAAATAAACAATAGATTTATACTTAACATATAAAATAGAATTAATGACTAATTCTATTTAATACATTTAAAGTTAAGTATAAATCTATACTTTATTTTATTAAATTAAATATAATAAATATGATTTAAATTTAAATTTTAACATATATATTACAATATAATATTATTTTAGTTAAATAGGTAATAAAATTACCTATTTAATTAAAATAATACTAAACCTATAATATATATGTTAAAATTTATATTCACAAATAAGGAAAAGTATAATTAAAAACTTTAAACCTAACATATTAATAAATCAACCCATATAACCAAAGCATTTTATTTAATAACATGTTAATCAACATGACTCTTTGAAATATCTTCCCTCGACAGCAAAACCATGTGATCCTTAAGACGTGGCATCCTTGGAATGAACCGTGCCCTGCTGCTACTGATGCCTTGCGGACTCCAAATTTTGATAAAATATGGCAAAGGAGGTTTATCTTCTCATCTCTTTTGGCTTTGATACTTGGTCATTCTTCGCATTTGTATGGAAAGAAGCTAGGGTTTTGAGTTGTCGCCATTTGAGCTTTTCTCCAGTTAACTACATAATCTGGAGTTCTTGGACTGTGAAATATCAAACCCTCGTTCATTATTGAAAGGGCTCAGATGATTATGAAATTTAGCTGACATTCACGGCTCCTACATGACCCTTCTTGAAGCTCGGCCTTGGGAAGTGAAAGCATGAAACTAGAGGGTATGCAAGGAAAGAAAACACGGGCTGTAAACTGTTCCATGATATTCTTCTAAACCTCAAGCTTCTCGACCAGTAACTCAGAGATAAGTTACTCTTCAGCATTTCATTTATTTGAAAATTCTGAACTATACATTATCAGCTGTGATCTTTCTTTTTATAAATATATCTGGGTATTTTCTCTGCTTGAGCATGTAGGGTTCTACTTCTGTAACCTATTCTCATGCACAAGCTTGTTCTAAAAATTCTTCTTAGGTTTTCTTTTCAACCCCACTGTCATTCTGTGGCTCAAATCTAGGCATGGCATGTATCAATTTTTGTTATCCTTCTCTTACGGCTTGAATGATGAATTCTAGTGCTTTTGACTGCAAGTACAAACTATATATTTGCATTGGCCCGCGTTAGCTGGAGATTTACTGGTATTTCTCTGTTATGTGGCTGCCTGAAGACTCACGGCTAGTATCCTGGTTCTTTTATTTGTGCTAAATCAGCATAGTCTCAAAACATGAATATCGGGTTTTATGCTTTACCTGTTTATCTTTGTTATTGAAGCCGAGACTGATATTCGAATATGGCTTTACACTTTGCTATAACTGACAGTATTCTATGTTGCTGTTTCTAGCTTTGTAAGTGCAAAATAATACATTATTTCTGTCCTTTTCTTCTATAAGCATGTTCTGAGAACAAAAATATATTACACCCATGTGGGTATTTTATTTCTTTGCTGAGTTGTTGAAGAGCTTGGAGTTCGAATGTATACACAGCCACTATTCTGCTGATACCTCTTGCTACTGTTGTGTATTATCCATATCTTTATGCAAAAGATTCTTTATCATGATCAAATGTATGAATCCCTGCCATTTCTTGCAAAGAGAATGTATTGTCAATATTTTCTCTCATCGTAGGTACAGGCACATCAAGTTTGGGGATTATGAGTACTCTTTGGAAATTTTATGTCCTGTGAAGGATGTTTGCAAAGCTCTTATGCTTAGTCTTTACTCTAAATGGTGTGTATCCGTAAAGCATTTCATATAATAGGACACCAAAAACCCATCAACCCATAGCACTACTATGGCCCGCGTTAGCTGGAGATTTACTGGTATTTCCAGTGCAATATATTTCTCTGTTCCAACAAAGAATTTGATGCCCTAACAGGTTTTGCTATAAACACTCGTTTATTTCTCTTTCATGTGCATACCTTACTGTTTATGCTGATCATTAAATCTGAAATTAAAATCTGTTCTGTATGACTGCAACTAGAAGAATGCATTCATATATTAAAACACTTGATATCCACTGTTAATAACTTCTTCCTGTTTCTATCATTGATATGTAATTCTGATTTCTCACTTCTTATTTTTTCAAAATAGCAATATGTATCATTTAGAATCTTAATGTCTGTTTGATATAAATCAAAGACTGAACTTATATACGTATTGCAATGATGTATCACTTTTGCAAAATCAAACCAGACCGAAACAGTACAGAAACACCATTTAATCTTGAAATATACAATGCATACTGAACTCACCATTGATATGTAATTATGTTCCCTTAATGCCATGCTCCGTTTTCAGCAATTGATTTTTTTTTTAAATCACATGTTCAGTATATGAACACTATTTATATAATAAACCATACCCTTGCACTGATGACTACTCATTCAATCTCTGATCTGATACCCATCTCTTAGACTCTGTTATTCTGTTTTTGCCTTATATCTTTTTGCAGCTTTCTTTACTGTTCTCAGCACATCGAATCATCACTTACGGGGTTTGAGCACGGGCTCGTGACTCCCATGAGTGATTTTAATCATAAACCTCATTTTCTTAACAAGTTTCCTATTCCGTTCCATCAAAAATAAAACTTTAAAAAACCCTTGAAACTTTGATATGTTGGCTGGAAGGTTTCATGACGAAAGTCATGTCCCTTCAACAGCCTGCCTATTGTAACTCCATGATTCAGCTGAAAGGTCCCATGCCTGTAATGTATGCATGCCCCCTCGACAGCCTCCTCTTAGTCCACCGGTCTTCATGTCTTCACCCCTTCATTACTTCAGTCGGAAAGTTTCGCACTTGTAAATTATGTGCGTCCCTTCAACAACCTACTTAGTCTTCTGAAGCTGTATCTGCACATGGAACAAACAATGTTAGGAAAAACAAGATGCTTCTATGATATGATCCTTCTTTCTTTGCAGCTTTATGACTTTGTCTTCTGATTTATGACTTTGAAATGTGATCAAGTAGAGATTTAGACAGTTTATTTGTCCTTCATTGCTTAGTTCATATGAACTGACCCTATTTTACCTCCCTCTTTTGCAGGATGTACCGGATGACCTGGAACACTTCGAAATGCGGAATCAAAGATGCAACAAAGATCAAACTTCAACAAAAAACCAGGCAATGGGGCTTAACCTGTCTCCTTTTCTCCTTATTCGCATTTCCAGAATGTAACTGTTCTATTTTCTGCATTTGACTTCTTTATTCAATTCATAAAATTGAAAATGCATGCATGCATCAATACTTAAAGCCACGGGGTGTGTGGTTTATCATTTGTACCTTTGAAATGTACTTCACTTATTTGTTTTTTTATAGCAACCACTGCTGGTGTGGCTAAACTAAAGTTGTACTTTTAATTCTGAATGCTAGCATGCCCTTTCAATGACTTACTTCTGTTTAAGTTCAAAAATCTGTACTTATTCAAAATTTGAAAAGTAATAAGCAGATAAGTGTACCTTAATGTGTTGTTCAGATATTTTCAATTGCAAAGTTGAACCTGTACTTTATTTCTCTGAATTCTGTTTATGTTTTCTTTACCATTATGCAACCTTAAAACAGCAACTCTGAAATGCAAACTTAAACAGAAAACACTTGTCAGTTTATCAATTTAGTGTGAACTAAAAATGATAACAGTTCCTTCAGGGACACCTGAAGAAGTAGAGCCGTTGCTAGCATCTGGGGTTGCTTCTGATACTTCTTATATGACTCCCGAGGATGACTCCAGTAGTGAGCCATGTCTGCAGCAGACCCTGGTAGAGGACCCTGCATTACTGGAGAGTATAGATCAGTCCCAGGATCTGGATTACCTAGAGGGTACAGAGGATGAGGCAGCTGAGAGTGTTGAGGAGATAGATTCTATAGCAGCTTCTTCATGTACAGAGGAGTTCGACGGAGATGTGTCAGATGCTGGTACTCTGTTGGAGGAAGTGAGCTCAGCTATCAGTTCACAGCGCTCGATTGGCAGCACACTGGAAGATAGTGTTTATGAGAGGCGTACTTTGGATACCACTTCCATCTGTAGTGTGGACAGTATGCCAGAGGTGTTGCATAGAAGACCGACCATTCATAGTCATCATGTGACTAGCCAGTTTAGAGTTAGCGAGCGCGATATTGTTACCACATTTGAGCATTTTGATGCTGCTCGGCAACTGCTAGTTGTTTATGGATGGGGTTCTCCTATGGATGATGAGCTTGGTGGTTGTTACTTGGCCCTAGCAGAGATTCATTCCTTACGGGAGGCTGTCAGGATTTTGAGACAAGATTATTCTCAGTTGGTAGCTGACCGAGATCATCTTGTTGAGTGGCGAAGTACCGCATATGGGGCACTCTTGGATAGAGAGGATGAGGTGAGCGAGCTTACTCAAGAGCTCACGACGACTTCAGAGGTTTTAGAGAGTACTCAATCGGCTCTCCGGGAGTCACAAGCTCAGTTAGCAGAGGTGACTGTGGAACTGG
The DNA here is from genome assembly GCA_018584345.1 of Thuja plicata. Lineage (NCBI taxonomy): Eukaryota > Viridiplantae > Streptophyta > Pinopsida > Cupressales > Cupressaceae > Thuja > Thuja plicata. The sequence goes on from MU224712.1 coordinate 1,097,457, forward strand.
AGCAACTTCAGTCTGCACCAGCACCTGATCCAGTACAGCTACATATTGTGGTGTCTGGTGATTTGATGATGTCCACAGTTGGGGTTGTTGGATGTGATAGCATTGGGGATACATCCACCCTTGATTTTAGCGTCTGAGGTGCAGGTTCACTTCCATCGGATATGTGTGCAATTGAGTTAGGCACTACAGTAGAGGGTTGTAATGTGCTAGACTTTGGGGTGGATATTCCGGCCGGGATGGATACTTCAGTTGGTAGCATTGCGTCAGGCGATACGGTACAGGACGTTGTAGGCAGTGCAGTGGACCAGTCTGCATTTAGTGTTCCTATTCATGACACTACTCCTTTGATTGCTTAGCAGGGAGGCATGGTATCACCTGAGTCGGTTGTTGGTGAGCGCATAGCTGGTGATGATAGGCAGTTGGCTATGTCACAGTCACAGGATGACCAGTTATGGTTCCAAGGGGAGCAGTTAGATGCTACCTCCTATAGATGTTACTGCCCGGAGTCATTCTTGGATCACCTTCTTGAGAGTTCAAAAATTCGTGAGGGATCTTACTGAGCTTCTGAGGGTGTTCTCATCCGGGGTACAGGCGCGATCCGGCGTTTGGTGAGAGAGATTGTAGGTACTTTGACTACGATGCTCCCTCACAGAGAGTTTGAGGTTGGGTTTGTTGAGAGGGTCACCCAGGATCCTGTCCAACCTATTTTGTAGAGTTCGAGCTTGGAGCCATCTTTGGGTTCACGACTAGGGAATGATAAGCCCTTGACTGAGAGAGGAGCCTTTTATCGTCATTACATGGTAAGGAGTGCTCATTATTTTTTCTTCGATCCTCATGTTGACGAGTTGATGGCACACAGATGTGGATTGGCTCCAAGTCCTTATCATCCGTTATGGGATGGGCTCTCGCCATCAGTAGTTGATGGAAGTTTTTGCTGCAAGTCAGTAGCAGGTGACTTCGAGAGTTACTGTGACTACAGAGATTATACAGTGGGCGAATATCCAGGCCCGGGTACAGTTGGGTACAGAGGTAGTCATCATTGTTGTGCAAAGGATCTACACATTCAGTACAAATTTGTTGGGTGTGCTGGGGGAGTTCAGTATATAGGGGATCCGAGTCTCCCATACATCTTGGTTTTTGATGATCCTGAAGTACACTTCTTTCGGGATCCGGGCAGAGACAGATTCAGTGCAGGAGTTTGGGTGAGCGGTTGTTTGGGGTCTCTCTACAAAGTTATCCGTTTTGCATTTCGGGTGATGCTACAAGAGCCTACAGTTTATGCCAGTAGCAGGGTATACTTTTTTCAGTGGGACCCAGGTGGATTGTGATGTTCCTTGTTCCGGTGATTGCTTGAGGAAAAGCAATCTTGGGGAGGGTGGACTGTGATAACCCTATTTTTAGTAGGTTGTGGCAGTGACTTGGTCAGCTCATCATCACGACCGTCATGAGCTGATGTAGTGTTTTGACGGTCCCAGTTGGCAGACTTGCTATTTTTAGTAAGTCTGGACTTACTATTTTTAGTAAGTCAGTTGGTCAGTTTCCATTTCTGACAAGGCAGTATCGGCAGCAGTCAATTCTCCAGATGATATTCAGTTGTGTAGTTTCTTGGGCTGGGGACTTACTATTTATAGTAAGTCTATTTTTGGCAGTTGCCATTTTTGGCAGTATAGTGATGAGCTTGTTGGTGAGTCACTATGGCAGGTGTTGCAGGAATTATCATCGGAGTTATATTTGATAATTAATAACAGTATGTTATTAATTAATAATAAGGCGTTATTATAATAATAATACTTTATTATTATTATAACGATTTAGAAGTTTATATTATGAAGAGCAGTTGACTGATGATGGTTTTTGGAAACTATGGAGACCAAGGAGTTATAAATACAGGCTCATTTGTGAAGTAGGATATTGAATATTGAATATTGTTCTTGGGAATTGTTCCTAAGCTTCTGTGCCCTAGCTGAAGGGTCAAATTAGTGTCTCGAAGACTAATTCTTCTTGAGCTAATAATCAATTGATTGTTGTTGTATAATCAATTGTCTGTAATTGATTGCTGCTGTATAATCGATGTGCATTCCTTCTTACTGTCCGCCTGTTGCTGAAGGAAAGAAGTAATTCTGAAAGTATGTATGCACACTGAGGATGCGGTTTCTTCCTGGGAGTTGCATAGTTGTATTGAATCGAATTATAAATTCGATTGGCAAGTTGTAGCCAGAAGTGACTCCAGTGTTTTGGGTGATGATAGGCCCCGATCATGGCAAATAAAATGCCACCTACAGACCAGCTGTGGGGCTAGGCACTAACGCGAGACAATTCATACAGTCCGCGGGTTAGGAGGGAGGTAGCGTGGCCATCTCAGCATCCATGCGGGTGCCTGCAGATTGTGGAGTGCTGGTGGTATTGCATAGAGGCTTTATACAGCCGAGCGTGAGCACAGATGGACAGTTCAAGTGTCGCCTTGGAAGGTAATACTCCTCCATCAACAGATTGGTGGGTGGTTTCACAGCTATATGTCGAGCCCCTGCTGTCAACAGTGGCCAGCATTCCAGCATAGTGGAATCATATACACAGGTTCCTATAATGTTATTTTCCTAGCTAGCAAATAGAGAATTCAGTGATAAATGTATTGTAATCTTTCCAGCCAATTGAAATATGAATGAATTCTGAAATTCAAGCCACGTTATCAATTTGGTATTAAGCTTTCAACATATGTATTGTGTTATTACGGAGAACTACGACATAAATTGATAAGAAATACATAACCAAGTTAATTTAAAATTATCAAAGAGATAGAGATTGCAGTGGTTTCATAGACAAGAGCTTGTTGGGCTCAATCACAGTGGTACCCAAACTTGCCTGCCAACTGTTTGACAAAATGCTAAACTTGCGATTTGCATAGAAATTGATGAAATTAGATGATTTAAAGATGAGGCTAAGTTAGGCTCATCACAGGACAAGCCCAAAATGTACCCAAACCCAAAACAATACCAAGAATAGTAACTTAGCAAATAAGCTATGGAACAAGCATTTTTTAAGGAGTTATATTGTGGGTAACATATTGGCTGGAAAAAACCTTGTTTATTTAAACGTTCCAAGCTTAAAGATGTTTGTTATACATAGAGCAGTAGTCTAGAGTCCTAAAAGTTAAGGACCTAACAAGTTAACAAAATTAAATTAATTCAGATGATGGAAGCAAACTTTAATGGCAGGGTGAAGAATGAGATAATAGCAGATGATTCGTTCAACCATATTTCTATATCCTATTTTTTTTGGGACAAATCTGTTAAAAAATTTGTCATTGATGTCAGATCGGACTGTAATATTCAGTTTAAATCACTGTTATGTTTGAATGCATTGACAAGATTATATTACTATTTTAAAACAGCCAAACCATATAATCAATTCAAACTGATGGCAGCAATACTTGATCAATTCATGTCTTGTTGATTGGATATCTGCAAACAGAAGGGTAAATTTCTAGACCATGGTTGGATTCTAAACATAACGATTAATTTATTTTTAGTAGATATACACAAGCATCTGGTTGAATATACCACAGTTACAAGACTTTGCAAGTCCCAAGCCGAGTCCGGCCTCCAGATTTTTTCTTGCTCTGGACTCGGACTCGGCCGAGTCCAGCAGAGTTCTGCTCGGACTCGCCGAGTCCAAGGACTCGCTGGACTCGGTGATTCCCACTACCCGAACTCTGTTGCGGCCAGCAAGTCAAAAAGGCCAAAAAAAAACAAATTTTTTATTTCTTTTAATTGCTTTTTAGGGTTTATATATATTGTTTAAGACCTAAAAAGGTCATTCCATCACTTGCAAACATAAAGAAGGGAGAAAAAGGCTTGAGAGAAGAATATTGGGGTTTTGGAAAATAGATTAGCAAATCGATTGGCTCTCACATATCGATTGCTGATTGTTTGTGCAAGTTTGTAGCTTGCATTCAGACATTGAGAGGAGCTAAAAAAAGCATTTGGAGGAGGCTTCTACAAATTTGAGTTGCATTTCCTTTTTTTGAGCAATCAAAATAAAAACAGGTACGTTGCTTCTTTCTGCAAAAATGCCACTTGAAGATTTTTTTTTCTACAACAACCTTCCATTTAATGCAGCAAGGTACCTGTTATTATTTTAATTTCTCGTCTTATTTTTCTTTCTTTCAAGACTCAAGAACATGCCACATTGATTAATCATTATATTAATTTTAAAAGTTGAAAACTTGAAAGTAAAACTTAATAGTATACTTATTTTGTTTATTTAATTTGTTTTAGATCTCCTTATTGGCAAATTGCGATAGATGTTGTTACTGTTTGTGGTCCGGGATTCAAAGCCCCTAATGATGAGCAGCAAAAAGGTCCTATTTTGACCCAAAAGGTAGCTGATGTAAAAGTTGCAATTGAGGAGCAGTGTGAGGTATGGAAGAGGAAGGATTGCACCATCATGACTGATGGTTGCACCAACAGAAGAAACATAACACTGCTGAATTTTCTTGTCTCCTCATCAGGTGATTGTAGACAACAAAACTTGTACTTACTAAAGTATTGATTTAGTGATTAAGAATTTAAATTATGATTGTACTGAATTAATTTTTTTTTTCTCAGGTGCCACAGTGTTTTTGAAATCAATTGATGCTTCAGGGAAAACAAAAAATGCTGAATATCTTTGTGAGATAATGGAGGAAGTGTTGAAGGAGGTGGGTGAGGAGAATGTGGTACAGATAGTCACGGATAATGCAGCAAATTATGTTGCTGCAGGTAAACTTCTTATGGAGAGGCACCACCACTTGTTTTGGACCCCTTGTGTTGCTCATTGCATAGACCTCATGTTGGAGGATCTTGGTAAAATTCCCTGGATAAAAACATGTGTCGAGCACGGAAGGAGTATTTGTAAATTCATATATAATCATACTTGGGTCCTCAACCTTATGAGGAAATTCACAAATAAAAAGATTTGGCTCATCCAGGGGTCACCCGATTTGCAACAAATTTTATCACGTTGCAATCCTTGCTTCAGTCCAAGGCTGCTTTGAAACACATGTTTGTAAGTGAGGAGTGGATTGCATCATCATATGCGAAGACCAATGCAGGGAAAGAGACGGCTGATCGGGTTTTTGAAGAGGGTGGCTTTTGGCAACCGGTCAAGGAGATTGTGCAGGTAATTTTCCCTTTTGTCCTCATTTCCATTTCATTTCATCATTTTTGTTCACACTTGTTTATGCTCATTATTCATTTTTAAAAGTAAAACTTAAAACTTAAAGCTTAATGTTTACAGTTTCACGATGATTGCAGTTCATAGAGCCTCTTGTTGTTCTCCTACATATTGGTGATGGAGAGAAACCCGCAATGGGATACATTTATGAGGGCATGGACAAGGTGAAAGTGGCCATTAGATCTTTTTATGTAGGGAATCAGGATAAGTATGGTCCTATATGGGATGTCATTGATCGATGATGACACAATCAACTTCACAGGTCTATACATGATGTTGCCCACTACCTTAATCCTACATTCCAATTCAGCCCAGGTTTCAAGGTCGATGATGAGGTGTGGAGTGGACTTTATGATGTTGTAGAGAGAATGTCACCTACTGAAGCAATTGGAGCAAATGTAGTCCGTGAGATAGAAATGTATGAGAATGCACTAGGAGACTTATTCTCACGAGACTTATGCAAGAAAAATCAGACATTACTAATGCTAGATAAAAATCTATGATTCTAAATTCTAATTTCTAATTCTATTACCATTTTACATTGATGAAGTCAAAGTTATAGAATTTATTTTTAAATTTTCTTGTTTCCAATGCATGGTGGGAGATGTTTGGTACTACGGTGCCAAATCTATAGAGGATTGGAGTTCGTATCTTGAGCCAGCCATGTAGTACTTCAGGATGCGAACGCAATTGGAGTATGTTCAAGCATATACACTCGAAGAAGTGCAACAGGGTGGGAGTGAAAAGGTTGAATGATCTTGTGTTTTTCATTACAACCTTCGCCTTCGTCACAGATAGATCTTGGGTATTGACACAACTATCAAATTAGAGGAGGTTGATCCACAGACAGAGTGGAACACTGAGATTGATGATCCTATCTTCAGTGATGAAGACTTGGAATGAGTTGATCAGGTGGATCGAGAGGCAGAGGCAGTAGCGATGGCATAGGAGGAGGCTAGAGTGCGAGGAGACCCAGTGGAGGCTGAGAGTGAGGGATCTGACTCTAAGGATGATGAGGATTATGAGGATGAGGATGATTAGGATGCCATTGAGGTTGAGCCTCAGACACAGGGAGAGAAGATGGCTACAAAATCTTCTATGACCTATCTTAGGCGTACTCGTAGGAAGACAGTGGCATAGGCTACTACGAGCCTTAGTCTTCTAGGCTCTAGCTTTTATTTTGATATATGTTTTGAACTTTGGATTCCATGAATTTCATAATCCATGAATATTGTAGACATTTGACAGTGACACTTTTTATATTTCTAATGTGTTATTTAGTTTAACTTATTTCCTTTAGAAATTCACATTTATACTTATGTGATCTATGTAAAGTTGTGTATGTGTGCAAAGTAGCTTCTATTTATCTCAATTATTGTGTATTTGACTAAAAGATGCATGAAAAAAGCTTTAAAACCTTAAAAATCTTTGAATTTCTTGGGTTTTTCGATTTGCCAAGTCCGATCTTGAACCCATCTTGCCGAATCTGAGGCGAGTCCGAGTCTTGTAACACTGGAATATACACACAAACATATTTTTCATCGAGTACATCCATAATGATCTGAGCTACCGGATTCGGACCCTGGACCCTGAATCTGGGTTCGGGTTCGGGTCCGATCCAGGTCCAGATTCTCCTCCTGGTCTATGCTGGATCCGGGCAAGGTCGAGATTTGGACCTGTGGGTCCAGATGGATCCGTGAACCACGGATCCAACGGGACCCACAGGTCCAAATCCGGATCCTGCCTAGATCCCACACGAACCAGGAGGAGAAAACGAGGATCCTTGAGGATCCCACGCGGATCCGCGCGAATCCATAGGGAGCTGCGGCCAGCCAAGATGTAAAGTGGTAAAATTAAGACGTTTTTTTTGCCTTGAAAAATAACTCTCGGAGCTGCCCCTTGACCCCGTCTTGGGGGCTTTGCCCCCAAACCCCCATTTAATAATTTGGGGTGGAAACTACGCCAA
>MU224712.1:1128651-1148660 GCA_018584345.1 Thuja plicata
TATATATATATATAATTTTTACATGTTTTTGTACTAACGAACCCAAACCCCTTTTCAAAATTTTGCCGTACTGGCGAACCGGTTCTTCGAACCTGAACTTGAACCCGAACTCAAACCGGCATCCTAGGTTGCAAGTCATGGGGTTGGTGGTATTTGATGGTGTTGGATGGCTTACAAGGATAATCAATGACAGCTTGGAAGATGAAGTGGCAACTTAAGGAAGGCACTGATTCTAGGGATGATAATTTCTTTCTTTTTTAATATATCATAATGTAGTCTTTTAGTTTTTAGATTGTCTCAGCTGTTTTATTGCAGGCTTATCTAAACCTCTTGTTTGGCATGTTTATGGAAAGGCATGTAATTGAAAACTTTCTACATGCTTTACTTCTGTTTAAAACTTTAAATAGAAAGGAAGCAACCCCCATGGTAGCAGTGTCTTAAAAAAAAAAACTAATCGATACAAATATATTTGTATCTAATAAAATTATTAGTAGATGCTTGTATCTATAGTGATTGGACCCATGGGTGACCCCATAAAGGTTCAAAAGCATTGAGTTCCTCTATAAAATATTTTGGGATTAATGTCAACTTATAGATCTAGGGCATACATATCCTAAGGCTAAAGCTTTGCAAGAAGTTGTTATATTAAGTGGTTTGCAAAAACCTTATTGTAAATTTGCATTTGGATTACTTTGGCATGATATGTGAATTATATTATAAGAAACCTAAAGATAATCTTTTAGAGTATGAAGAGATTAAAATTCATCATTTGTATGTGAATGGGCCTTATAGATAAAGGTAGATTTTTAGCACAATGTGAAATGGCACACCAAATTTTCTGTATGAGACCTCCGTTGTAGAAGTCCGTGAAGATTGTTTTTTTGTTTACCTTGTATTTTGATCAACAAGGTGTACATATTCTTACCCCATCCAGATTTGAGCCTATGCCTTATCTATGTAGCACCCAAGCCTTCCCCATCAGGTCCACTCAAGTTAGACCCCATTAAGTTTGTACAATTCATGGATTACCTAGTTATGTCATCTATCTATGAATGCTTGGAACCATCAAACTATTGTTAATGGTTTGAAGTTTCCATCAGCAAACAGTAAAAATATACTGAGTCTAAATTATTCTCAAGGTTCTCAAATAATTTAGTTGACCAAATTTGTTTCAAGGCTAATTTACATGTGTACACACTTGTAGAAAATCATTATTTTATTATTTGGAGTTTCTAACAACGATAGTAAAAACAGGAAAATTAAACACAAAACCTTTCCTACAAGATTTACCATTTGCTCATATGCATATCTCTTTACTTGTTACATATGATAAGATTTTAACTGATGAACTCTTAAATTAACGAGAGCTCATCATCTTTCGTCATTATTTCTCTTACTTCTGGTTTTCAATCTTGTTTATTAGAAAGATATGTAAATTTATCGGATTTCTGTTCTGACCTCTTACAAAGTGAATTATGATATATTATTTGCCTTTGTCCAAAATGGCAGAACAACATTTTCTCTCCTAGATGCAATTTTTTACAAATTCCCATGGCTTCAATCTAGAAAGCTATCTTAGGTAAGTAAGTTAGGATCTTAGCTATCTAGAAAGCTATATTAGGTAAGCAAGTTAGGAGCTTAAAATAGTGTAAACTCCATAAAAATGTATACACAAACTGAACTCTATACAACAAGAAAAATATTCTTGCATCTAAATTTTATCAGACAACTTAGTATCAAGAACTTGGTTGTCGAAGGGATAAAATTGAGAGCCAGACTACTTTTCTAGTATCATCCTTTCCCTCATATAAAGCAATATGTTTGTGACAAATTTATTTTTTCCTTCAAAAAAAGCAAAAGATACAAATACATCATTAATTTTTTGATTTTCTATAGGCTGTAAGAAGTAAGAGAACAATGACTTACGGATATCTTGCATCCCCTAACTTTGCAGCATACTGAACCCTAAGTCGTAATCTACGCATCTCAGAAAGGTTCTGCAACGGATTTGTTGACTTAAGGTTTGCTACAACACCTGTGCATTTGATATTGAATTTACGAGGGTGAGACCAATTTCCAGTAGAAAATGCTCTTGCAAGACCATTTGTGATAATGGAAGCATCAGCATAAATATCCATTGACTTTATGTTCCCACGCACTGCAGAAGTTCGGAAAAATAAAACTATAAATTGTGGTCAAATCCAAAAATGACCAAAATTAGTCATTTCGAAACATAAAAACCAGTGAACTATAATGCATTGGTATCACATACAAAGAGTATTCTCAATTAAGATAAATATAAATCTATATAGCATACCTGAGATTTCTCTCTGAATTCCTTTGGCCAATCTATTCCGAAAATGTCTAACCAATCCGTGTAGTTCACGACCAAGCAGCTCACCTGCTAGTTCCAGCCTTTTGTTCTTGTAGTCATCTTTACATTCTACATGTCTCTGACCAAAGTAAGATGATAAAAGACGATTGACCATGTATCCTAAAAACATTGCTTTTTGTTTATATCCTAATATATGTGGAAAAAGATATGCCTGAAGAGCCTCTTGAGCATCTTGATCTTTTGGAAATTTACAATTCTTGAGTTGGTCATTAATATAGGCCCAAACTTTATCTTTTCTTCGAAAACATTTTAACTCTGCCTCTGCCTTATAAATTGATGACAACAATAATTCTCTCGCCTCACACTCACTGAATTCAATTCCTATCATTTCCATCATCTCAAAATCTGATTCTACACCTAGAGCATAAAACATAAGCACAACTGGAACTGTTATTGCAAAGAAGTAAACAGTAATCACTTTTCTTCCTGCACACCATTTGTCATCTTTTGATGTCTCGAGGACTTTGACAATAACTTTATTCGTGTTCGTGAAAAATCCACTTGTGCAAGGTGTGTAAATTGCCATCCAGCTTGGAGTATTTGATACCCAAAGTCGATTTGTGCACCGTTCTTCTTGTGCAACAAAGACCTGTAAAATAAAACTTCAAAACCGTCAGTAATTCAGCTATAAATAGCAGGAACATAATAAGTATAAAGTATTCTAAGAGGTCTATTCAAGTAACCTTCAACATAGAGAATTTCAAAAACATGATTGCCTCTTCTAACTTAAAGATTCTTATTGGAATTTTCAGAGCCAAATAAGAAAATGTGCACTGGAAGTACTCACCTTAGAATTTCTGACTTAATGCAGACGAGTCTACTAAACTCTGAAATTAAACAAAATCCAACCTGGAATCTTCTAGACAAACCTAGTTGCTGGAACGAGCAGTTACTTTAGTAATTACATGAATCCAGTGGTGTTGAGTAGGGTTTTGCTTCTTGACTTTGTGTTCTTCTGCTGGTTTCTCTGCATAGATTTAAGTAACTGATCTCCTTCTCTTCCTTGCAGCTTTTTCGTTTCAATTCAAGGGATTTCATGACTATTTGTGATATCCAATTTCATTTTACTTTCTATTATCTTTGTTTGTAAATAAGTTGGATGCATTATGTTGATTATTATACTTAAAGGACATAATTGATAATAACAAGTTGAAATGCACATTGTAAATGTTTAATTGATTATTGTTCTACCTGCATTATTAATTTTGGGCACATTCTGCTGATGCTGTTTGTAGTTGCAGGAAAAATAATTGGAGGGCCACACTTAGATGTGGTGATTAGCATTTGAGGGGACTTAAAATGGGCCATAGTACACTTGGCAAGGTTCAGGACGATAACTTCCACAAGCAGCCAACATCAGGATCATTTGTGTTTTGGTTCAGTTTATTTTAGAATCTTCTTGTAAGTTTAGTTAAGGTTGTGAAGAAAGTATTACTGTAGTTTTGGTTCCATTTATTTGCTTGTAAGTTTAGTTGAGTAAGGTTGTGTGAAGAAAAGTATTACTGTTGTTTTGGTTATTTTTTAATTGGTTTTTAGCTGGTCTGTCTTCCTGCCTATTAGTATCAACAAGTTGAAGTAATAAGTATGGACCATCACAGGGGTCACTGTGCACTGTAAGTTGAATCCCGAATAGTTAGATTAAAGATTGTTCATAAAGAAAATCTTAGGAGATGACATTAAGTATGGTAAGAAAGGGAAGGGATGCATAGAATCAGAAAATTTACTGCAATTATAGATGCACAATGTTGTGATGTTTCATTTTCAACTCTAGGTGTACGACATGGTTCCTTAGCCTATTTTCTAATTCTCCATAGATTAATGGGTTGGGTTAGAAAAGGTGTTTAATAATAATTAAAATGTTCTATTGCTAATTTTTGTTAGAATTGTAAGAACAACTTTATTTATTATTTAAAGGCCACCTAAATGGGGCACAATAAGGCCTTATGTAACTCTTAGTTATATTTATTAATTTGGATAGTTACTAAAGTCAATTTAAAATTAGATTCAAGTGAATTTACAAATCTGAAGAATATTCATTAACAGTTCTAAGCTGGTTGTATATTGTAATCTTTGTGTGATTTCCCCCCAGACTGAAGTTGTTTATCATTTATAATAATCCGTAAGATCTTTTTCCAGATTCATTGTGTATCTTTCTTTGCATTGTAATCAGCGTTTGCATTCATTATCTGCCATTTTGGTGTCGATCTCAATTGGCTTGTAGTCTGCTGTTTCGGGATTGACCCAGTCTCTTGTTTTAATTTTTTAAATCAACCAAATGGGATTAAGCATCTTATTTCTATCTGCCTAGTTGGGTATTGATTGTAAATTGGTTGGCTTGCTGTCAGTAAGTTGCATTGTTATGTTAAATGTTCTCATTCTATACTACATTGAGACAAAGATGACCTAGTTAGAAAAGCCAGTGAACATGTGGAGTAGGATATAGCTAAAACAAATATGAAATATGGAAATTATGTATTGTTCACAAAAAATTATTAGGTAAAATGTCCTTCAAAAGAGTGTTGGTATACTCCTGACCCAATATAATATATTTGTCTCTTTCATGTGAGATGTTGGCATTTGTCATTTCTAAATGTTTCTCTAAGTTTCTAGGAGAGGATGGTAGAATCTGGAATAGAGGGATGGGAGGATGTGGGCACATGGTTTTGAGGACAACAATGTTTGTCCTAAATTTTAGGGATGTCAGGTGTATGGCTGTTAAAAATTAAAATAAATTAAATAAACTAAAAACATTGCAATACAATCTTCCCTTTTTATCCTTTTTGGAGGTTTTAAACATTAATTTCCTAAAATTTTGACTTCAAAATCTTTATGCACCAAATGGAGGAGCCTATCCAATCCTTACAAGGGGGATGGCCACTCCAAGTCCTCAAGTCCACAAGATGATTAAGAGTCAAGCCATTGGGGATGTGCCCCCATGGAATGCTGCATTATTTTGCATGAGAAAAACAATTGGTTTTGGTCTAGTTTGGTTTGGTCTTATAGTGTCAATGTGTTGAGATATAAATCATCACATTTTAACAAAGTTACCAGATTCCTCTAAATGGGCTAGGAATCTGATTCCAGTACTGTTCCGATTCTGACTCTTCATGGATTCCGCTCAAATTCTCATAGGGTCCCTCACGTGCGGTTGGATTCCCTGTGGGTCCTACTGAGCAGAGCCGACAGGGAATTCAGCCGCCCATGAGGGACCCAAGCGAAATCTGGCAAAATACACGGGTACCCAAGGCCATGGGCGCCAAAAAATGGGCCCCATATGCCTTTTTTAATTTTTTTAATTCTAAAACCCTAATTTTGACCATAAAGCATGCATTTGGTCATTTGATGATATTTCATTCATCTCTCAAGCATTTTCACCATTTTATTTCATTCATCTCTCATGCATTTTTCACCATTTTTGCTTTGTTCTACAGCTGTAACATTTTTCTTCGAAGGTGAACGCTACAAAGGACTAAGACCCGCATCAAAGACTTAGGAATCATTAGGTAAGGCAGATTTAGTGGTCAAAGGTGAGTGAGTCTTCATTTTGTTCAAGTTTTTAATGAATTTTTCAAGATTTTAAAAAAAATTCAAGTTTTTTTTTTAAGTTTTTAAATTAGTTTTGAATACTATTTTATACTTTGTATTCATATTAAGAGGTTATAAAGCCATTTTTTTTCAATTATTTTTTTGCAATAATGTCTTGAGTTTTCTTTTCCATTTTAGGTTCATTATTCAGAGTCAGACAAAATGGCTGGAAGTGGAAGTGGAAGTGGAAGCACTAGTTCAGTTGCCAGGGCAAACCCTTTTAAAATTGATGCAGGTTCACTGCTTTGGCATTACACAACAATGATTAAGGCATTGCCTGGTGGTGGAAGTTATATTTGGTGGTGTAACCATTGCAACGTTGAGTATTCGAGCTCATACTTTCGAGTGAAACCTCGCTTCAATCCCAGCACTGGAAAATGAATGAAACCTTGTAAGGGGGCAGATGAGAATGGGCTGCCAACTCATTTAATCCTACAATATGCTAGAGAACAAGAGGAATCTGATAGGGGAAGCAGCAAAGGAAAGACTACTCCATCCCTTGCCTAGACAGGCTTGAGGAAACCTCCTAGTGCCTTGGTAAAATCTGCTGGCCCACATTCTTTCTTGCCAATGCCACCACCTTCTGAACCACAAAATATTGCATGGAAAAAAGGCCCATTGGATGTGTCCTTGAAAAATGAAATTAGACAGGTTGCTAATCAAAGGATTGTTCATTGCATATATGTGAATGGGCTTCCATTCAACCTTGTTAGATCACCTTATTGGCGGGAGATGGTGACTACCCTTTGCAATACACCTCCTGATTATCTTACGCCTGGGTATGAAAAGGTGTGAACCAACTTATTGGCGAAGGAGAAAGCCTTGGTAGAGACACAATTGAGAGTGGTCAAGGATACGAAAACAGGTGTGTCCATCATTTCTGATGGATGGAAAGATTGCAAGAATAGGCCTTTGATCAATGTTATAGCAATGTCACCTAAAGGGGCAATGTTCTTGAAGGGAGTGGATTGTGAGGGGCAAGTGAAAGATGCAAGTTTCATTTCCAATATCCTCATGGAATCAATTGAGATGGTGGGGGATGCAAATGTTGTCCACGTCATAACGGACAATGCTAAAAATTGTAGGGCAGTTGGGGCTATAGTGGAGGCCGCATATAATATAATCACATTTTTTGGACACCGTATACAATCCACTCACTCAATTTAATCATGCAAAAGATTGGCACTCAAATTGAATGGGTCAACAAAATTTACACAGAGGCTGAGGAGATACAAATGTTTGTGACTAATCATCACCTGACATAATCCATATTCATGACCTTCTCTGTATCAGAGTTGTTGAAGGTAATTTAAGTTTGTTTTTATATTTTATTTTTTAGTTTTAAATTTTTAATTATAAAAAAATTTGTAGTTGAACTTGATATATGATATGCATGTTATATGCCATCATAGGTTACTGAAACACAATTTGCATCTCACACAATCATCTTAAGATGAGTTGTGAAGGTGCGAGAGGCCTTGAGTGCTATGGTTATCAACACTATGGAGTGTATGGAGGCAATCAAGCACAGAAAGAGCCCAAAAAGTAAAAGCATAGTTGATTCTTGATGATGAATGGTGGGATCGCGCAGAATATGTTTTAGAATTCACCGAGCCCATCATGAGCATGATTAGGTTTACTAATATTGATTGCCCATGTTTGGGTGAAATTTATGATGGCATGGACACCATGGTGGAGCACATAAAAACAATAATAGTGGGCAAGGAACATACAAATACATTTTTCAAAGTTTTAGAAAAAATTATTGACCATTTGAACAAGATGACCACCTCCTTACATCTCTTGGCATATGCTTTGTCGCGAAGGATTTATAGCCAAGAGATGGTTTCACAACCAAGGAGGGTGGCACCATATAGAGATGCAGAGGTTGCTGTTAGTTACAAGGCTGCATTTACAAAGATATATGATGATGATGAAACTCCAAATATTGTCTTCACCAAGTTTTCCCAAATTGCATCTACCAAATATCATGACACTACCACTCTTCATGCTTAATATAGGATGGATGTTGATGAATGGTAGTATGTTAATGGTCAAGGATCCATTTTCTTGCAGCCTCTTGCAATTAAAGTTCTCTCCCAAGTATGTATCTTTGTTTTATCGTTTTTCATTTGATCATGATGATATCATATTGAAACTAAATAGTAAAAGTAAATGTTGTATGTAAACTCAACAGGTTGCAAGTTCTTCATTTGAGCAGAATTGGAGTACATACTTCATCCACTCGACCAAGCACAATCGTTTGGGTGCCAAAAAAGCAGAGGATTTGGTCTTCATACACTCCAACCTTTGCCTATTGTCACATAAGAAACCGGACTACCGTGAGGGTGTGACAAGGAATTGGGATCTAGTCCCTTAGTGTGCTGATTTAGATGCCACGGTTGCACAACTTGCCCAAGCCTCTGTAGATGAAAAAGAGACAGCTCCTATTGTTTTTAGTGCTCGTTCAACCACTGCAATGATTTTCCCTCCCAGCCATAGGCAATACCCGATTGTCTTCCCTGAGTACTACTTCTCAATAATGCAAATTGTGTGTATTATTTATTTTTATTTTTTTAAGAGGAAGATTTAATCTTCCTTTATATCTATTGGTGGTGCCACTTCACCAAAGGTCACCATTCTTCCAAGTTGGCCCAATTAATTAATTAATATAATTATATTAATATATAATATATAACTATAACTCATAATTAATATAATTATATATCATATAATTCATTATCAATATAATTATATTATAATATAGTATAATTATATTATCACAAATTACAATAATAATATAATAATTATATTATCAATAGAATGATTATATCAAAATGATTATATTAATATAATTATTATATCACAATAATTATATTAATATAATTACTATATCACAACCTTAATGTTATCTATGTCGGCCTGAAGGAATCTGACCATAGCTACAATAACATTAACACTCCCTCTTAGCTAGGGAGGAATCCTTCTCGATATCTGTGTTATGTAGTGATATCCACCATGGCTAGTCTAGAGGGTGGATCCATCATGGCTACTCCCATGAATGGAAATGCAAAAGAACATAAGTGCCCATCATGGAATCACTCAACGTGATATCGTCATCTCATCATGACGTTCACCATGGCTACTCCCAGAGGGTTAATCAACATAAGTGCTAAGTCATGGAGTCTCTCACATGACCTCCACCATGGATACTCCCAGAGGGTGGTTCCATCATGGCTACTCCCATGAATGAAAATGCAAATGAACACAAGTGCTCATCACCACTCAACATGATGTCACCATCTCATCATGATGTTCACCATGGCTACTCCCAGAGGGTGAATCAACACAAGTGCTAAGTCATGGAGTCTCTCACCTGACCTCCACCATGGCTACTCCCAGAGGGTGGGTCCATCATGGCCACTCCCATGAATGGAAATGCAAATGCAAATGAACACAAGTGGTCATCATGGAATCAATCAACGTGATGTCGCCATCTCATCATGATGTTCACCATGGCTACTCCCAAAGGGTGAAAAAACACAAGTGTTAAGTCATAGTCTCTCACATGACATCCACCATGGCTACTACCATGAGTGGAAAGAGCAACAAGGGCTTTCACCTCAAATTCTCCGTCTCAGAGAAAATGCATTACAAGGGCTAATACCTCAAATTTATCCATCTCAGAGAACAATGCATTACAAGGGCTAATACCTCAAATTTCTCCATCTTAGAGAAAAATGCATTACAAGGGATTGCACCTCAAACTTCTCCCTCACAGAGAAGAATTCATTAAAGTACATCTCAAGAAATCACTGATGCTAAGACTCCCTCTCAACGAGGGCTTCATTCTCCACAATTCCAAGCTTGTCTCGAAAATGCACAAACTTCACTTTGGCAAGGGGCTTGGTGAGAATATCAGTCGTCTTATCATTAGTGCTAATGTACCTCAACTAAATAGCATTCTTTTGCACCATATCTCTAATATGGTGATATTTGATCTCCACATGCTTTGACTTGTCATGAAATACAAGGTTGGAGTCTGCATCACTCTTGGTTAATCTCAAGCTCACCAAGTATCCATCTATCAGGAATATCACGACCTAGGTGTCAGCATAAAGGCCTTCCAGCCTACACACATGGAACTCCATCCCATAAAACATAGTCATATGACTGCTACAATTTTCTGATCACTAGAGAAACCATCTCGACATGGTCTACTCCCTTTGAACCAATATGACCAAGAACCTTGGAAGTCAATTGAAGCAGATCCTCTAGCTGCTCCCTCTGTCACGAAAGCATATCCTGCTCACATGATCACAATCATGGAAGATATTTTTCTCCAAGAGACTCTTATTATCTGGCATGATCCACATATGGCTGAAAGAGATAGATCCAAGACCACCTTGGACCTACTCTAATAAGATCGAGCCCTAGACCAGACAAAAATATGACCATCCCGAGATTAGAACAAAATCCCCTCGCAGTGCGCTCCCTCTTACTGGGAGAGCCCTCTTGTCTCAAAGCATCCATGAGGAAATAACAAAACTTAACAATTGCTTGAGGATAAGCTAAGAGTTCAGTATCTTCTCCATCCTCAAGTTTCACCCATCTGAAACTCTGGGCACTCTTGATGAATCTATTTCTTGTTATTGCCAAACTACCCTGCCGCTGAGTAGCACACTGCACACGAACGACAAGTTGCATCCCCTTTTGTAACTCATCCAAATGATTCAAAGAGAGTGCAGAAAAAGCAGTCCAGAATTTCTCAGCCCAAGAGTCTTTGGAATATGTCAAAGACTCAAGAAGAGTTGTGACTTCATACACAACATCAGGAGTTGAAACTTTGAGCTATTTCCATGAAGCCTCTAGAAGCTTTTGTAGTAGAATTCATTAAGCCCATATTTTGGCAAAACACCTCTCAAACTCATCCTTCATTCTCTCTCCCTCAAGAGCATAAGGCGAGGCTCATCTTCATAGGAAATCCTAGACACATCTGGTACTCAAACCTTGGTGCCATCCTTAAGTGTAACAGATGTAATCATTTCCAAATTTCCTGCTCTATTTACATGTTTCTCAAGCTTCATGACACCAGCCTGGTACCTCTTATTGGTGACTAAGGGATTGGTTCAGTATTTTCCAGAAGACCATTGATATTGGCATACTTCAAATAATGTTCCTTGATCCGATCACCACCATTGCAAATCAGATATCATACATCTGATAGCATACAAGAACGACAATTCACACACAACTGTGATTACATCTGAGACATAACAATAGCAGTTTCGTACCATCGGTTGCCACTGAATTGTTTCTTCTGATCAACCATACACTAGCATACCGAGACATCTTTGGATGGCAACACACTTTTCACAGTTATTGAATCAAAGCATGGATTGGAATACATTACCAAATCAGAATATCACATACATATATATTGCTGCTATCGACAATATCCTTAGTATACAATTCATATTCCTTTACAGTATACAAAATTATCTTTAGATCGAGTTCAGTCGTCGACACACTGTAAATGGATTGACTATTGCAGAGTATAAGCAGAGCTCTACCATTTTGAGATTGTATTGATTTGCATATAGTGGTATCTGTGCATTCCAATGCAGATGCTTACTCATGGAAGACTTATTGCTCTTTAGTTCACTGTATCAGATTACACATAGTTATAATAATTGATAGTGATCTCTGATTTCTGCTTATATCTTTTATCATCATTGCATTTTTGTGTCAAATTACATCCAAACTTGGCCCCATACTTGCAATTATACAGAGGAAATTGGATGGCATCATTGGAGGTGGTGGCAGAGCTAATCACAATCTGATCGCATACCATATCGAGTGGACATTTTTGTTGATATTAATCTTTATTACAATTGACTCTTCCGAATAAGACAAGACGACAAATACCAAACTCCTATGATTAGTTAAAGATCTCTATATGGTGGCTTAGTCTCCAGAGAAGTATTGATGAATAGTTGGTTACGATGATCCTCCTCCCGCTGACAATATAAGAATGGATAAAATTTGACACCAAATTCTTGTGGTATGTTTCCTGGCCATGAACCAGTATCTGAGATTAGTGTCAATTTTTTAAAGCACTATATTATTTTCTGCTGCTGACCGGACCGGGGAAGTTGCTCCTTTTTCCTCCTATCAGATTCCAATGGAGATATATATACATCTCCCATTTTCAGTTGTAACCTTGCCTGATATATATCTTTGAATCAATTGTGGTCTTCTATTCACCATTTGAGTGCTCAGATTAGAGACTCGATATATATATATATATATATATATATATATATATATATATATATATATATTTGTCTCCTCTCATAGTAGTTGATCAATGGTCTCTGGTGTGTATTCCTTATGCGATACCTTTTCTGAATTTGGCAGTTTGCAATGCGGTTTTGGACTCCCGGCAATACTTGAGACTAGTTAGAATCAATCCCATAGATTGTTGATGTTCCTTGATTTAGTGATTATTCGATCGCTCATCTATTTGATGGTTTCGTTCCACAGTTTCTGTTGCGTGGACAATTCCCTTCTCTTTATGTTTGGTTGCTATACTTATATGCTCACAGATTCAAACCATAATCGTTTCCTTCAAATCAGTACCACAAGGAAGCAAAAGGTGTCGATAGTAATAATTGGTATCTCTGCACAAATCGATTTGTATGAGTCTCGCAGAAAATACTCCCAATTATCCTCCATCTATTATATCTTATTCATTAAACCTCACAGGCTGGTAGGGAACCCGTTCTAATACCATGTTGTTTTTAGTGCTCGTTCAACCACTGGCAATGGTTTGCCCTCCCAACCATAGACAATACCTGATTGTCTCCCCCGAGCACTACTTCTCAATAATGCAGATTGTGTGTATTATATTTTTTTTTAGAGGAAGATTTAATCTTCCTTTATATCTATTGGTGGTGCCCCTTCACCAAGGGTCGCCACTCTTCCAAGTTGGCCCAATTAATTAATTCATATAGTTATATTAATATATAAATATAATTATAACTCATAATTAATATAATTATATATCATATAATTCATTATCAATATAATTATGATATAATATAATTATATTATATTATCACAAATTGCAATAATAATATAATAATTATATTATCAATAGAAAAATTATATCACAATGATTATATTAATATAATTATTATATCACAATAATTATATTATCACAGCCTTTATGTTATCTATGTTGGCTTGAAGGAATCCGGCCATAGCTACAATAACATTAACAACTCCTCCACATGACACAGACATTGCGAGTGGCACGGTTGTTGGTTCAAATGAAGTTGAAGTGGAACCAAATGTTGACCTTGATTCCTATGATGATAATGAAAATAAATTTCAATATTAAGTAAGAAATATGGCTTGTAATTTAAATTTTCATCGTGTAATGACATTTTGAGACTTTTGCAAATTATGAATATGATATATGAGGTATTTTATTTATAATTTTATTGGCAATTATGGATTTATGAGTATCACGCTTCTAACTTCTTATTATTATTATTATATGTTTGAAGTTTTGAACCAATGATGAATGAACATTGAACATGTTACATGTATGAATCTATGATGTATATATAAATTTATAATTTTAATATATCAATATGTATATATATAATATATTAATATATCAATATATATAACCGCAGTACTGGAACCCACTCAAAAAAAAATTGCCGAATCCGCAAACCTGAACCCCAATTTGCATCAAAACTAGGATCGACAACTTAGCATTTTAAAGATACTCTACAAGCTACAGATCATCCCAAGAGTCCTAAAGGGAGCACATAATTCGGGCATTAGAATAGAAAGGACAAACAGTACAAAGAAACACATCAAGGTAGTTTTCCAAATATCTTGTTTTCTCTTCCACAAGAATGGTGAATAATGTAGATATTACAATGACTTAGCATCAGGCTTTTGCCAAATAAGTCGTGATAGTGAATAGTTACAGATTCATCTGTGGGGTAAAAATCAAGGCAGAAATGGTTAAGTAGACTATGGAACGAAATATTGACACTGCCACAAAAACAAGGAAGCACAAGAAATTACTAGACACCACAAAAAATTTCTCCAAGAGTTTTTACAAATTCACAATACAAGTTATTCTGAACAGAGTGTTAGCCATGAGATAGGACTACACTACTTTTGCAAGCAAATGAAAACTAACTATATCCAAATGAGTAAAGAAAATGAGTTCTACCATTAAGGATTGACCATAACAAGCAACTCAAATACGATTGTCAAATCTCTCAAATGCAATGATTTCTCATGTGTATTCTCCATGTTGAGCCTCAGATAACCTCAATTGTGTAAGGGAATTTTGTTCCAAATATCTTTTGCATTCATTTCGTTTTGCCTTATGTAAAAAATAATTTATGGGTAAAATTTAGAATGAGCCATTGCACATATATCTTTCTAACATCAATGAACAACCCTTGTGTCTTTCTGGCTTTGGTGTATTATATGCTTTTGAACAAATTAGTTTTTCATTTCCATGGATTGAATAATAAACAGAGATAGACACGGAATGAATAAGTTAAACAACACAACCCCTGCCTTATACCCTCATACAAGTTAGTATTAAGACCTAAAATTGGTTCTATCATTGGTTGTCGATTTAAATGTGGAACTGCTTCAATGAACTACTCCAATTAAAATGGCATCTTTAAGAGATGGAGGTTAAATCTTGGTTTGATGCAAAATTCAAAACTATTCCCAAACCAAAGTACCAAAACCCCAAGTGAGTACACAAAATTATTTATAGATTATATTCATGATAAAATATTTTCAACAAGTTTCTAAAGAACTTGTTTGAATGGTCATCTTTTGGATTATCATGGTTGAAAATTTGCATTGACAAGTGAGAACCTCAAATCCATGTAAAATTTAGAGTTGCCTTGGGCAAGAGCTGTTGACCATAGGGTAAAAACTACAATAGATGGATATACAACAATTGTGCGCAGTTGAGTGCATAGATGTTTTTGATGTCATCTAAATTAACTTCTTTGAAAGATCATGGGAGATATTTTTCAAGAAAAGACTGTTGCCAATACAAACATTATTATTTTAGAAAGGAGCTGCCTCTTTCAACTAGCCTAGATGTTGTTGCATTGTCATGCTTGTTGCAATTGAATCATTAAGGATGTCAGGGGACCAAGTTCAGCATCAAGAAAAGAAAAGAGAACTGCAAAATCCACAATTATTGATGATAATTAAAAAGAGAAGAAAAACATCTTTTCAAAGGAAACCAAGGATTGCGAATGAACAAAAAAATGTGCATAGGCATGATGGTAAGCAAAGAAGGAAAAAGAAAGAACTGCTGAAGAAAGAGCAATACAAAAAGATGGAAGGCCTAAGCAACATACAAAAGAAAGACAAAATTGAAGAACATTACGAGTCAATATGTTTTTTAAGATCTTGGTGTTACGGTGGCCATATATATTATAAATTTGTATAAATAAGGAGCATGATTAAACATACAATCTACAAACTAAAGAAACTCAATATCAAACCACACAACCATAGTATTACTATTGATTTTGGGATAGACTGCTAAATTAGGAAACAAAAATCTGCCAAAATGAACAAGATTCACTAGCTGGAATATTTTCAGAAGAAACAAAAATATACAAGTCTTATTTGCATTGGATAATGGATAAACTATACAAGATATAGTATATACCAAATGACCTCTTCATGGGGAATTAGAAAGCCCAAATTTATTTTACACCATTAAAGAAAAACAGGCCGAAGAAAATCACAATGCAGAGTCCCTACCAAAACTAACACACAAGGAGCAAAAACTGTTATTGTTGCTATCATATGTTAAACGCTACTAAATATCCTCCCATTTGAGAATACAATGGAAATATATTATCGTCAAGCTTGTAATGTCCCCTTTCTAGGAGACAAGAGATCAGTTGATGGTTGGCCTATCACCTGAGTTCCTGTACACCAACGGGTTGATAAGGGGACTAACTCTGGGCTTCTTGTGCAGTTTCAGGTTGTTTTTTAGCGAGGTTCCAGTTTGCCTGCAAGGTTCAGACAGTATCAGGGATCACAGAGCTTCAGACAGAATTTGGTTTTGAGCCATGGTTTGCATTTTATGAGTAAATCATAAAATAAATTAATATTTCCTAAGTTTGGGGTTATAATAAAATAATAATAAAAAAGTGATATTATATTCACTTTATAATAACATAATAAAATAATAAAAAGGTGATATTATAATCACTTTTTAATAAAGTAATAAAATAAAGTTGCTAACCCTAATTAGCGTTCTAATGGGAAGGAGATAAAAGTAAGTTTAGAATTCATTTTCTATCATCAAGCATTTGAGAATTTCATCTAAAGGTTGTGGAGAGCTTCAGATTTGGGGTTTTCAGCAATTGGGAGGCATTAGGGATGAAAACCCTTGAATTCCATCAACTTGGACGTTCCTCCAACGCTGGCAATATTGGGAACTTGGATAGACACTGGAAATTATTGAAGAAAATCATTAGAATTTGACAAAGGGCTGAGACTGCAAATCATAAGTGTTTGAGTGCAAATCGGGTTGGTTTCAGCAATTCGGGAGTTGTCAGGCGATCATCTTCAACCGTACAGCAGAAGCAGGTTGAGAAAATCCAATTTATGGGTCGAAATTGAAGGGGTTTTAAGAGAATATCTTTTGCAGATTTAAATACATTGAAAGAAGACATTGTTGAAGATCTTCATTATTGCTGCTACGACTTAATATTAGAAGTTCAGGCTAGAGGCACAATTTGGCATCAAAGAGACTCCATTCTTTGCACAAGGATCTGCCACATCTTCATCAATCATAAGAACTTTTTTACATCAGGTCCTTTCATGTTTTTCTAGTGTAGTTGGCATCTTCTTTCAGTTGTATTAGTCATTGTTCTTAAGAATTTGTAGATGCACATTTATATCAGTTTGGTACTTGCATTGGATACATCATTGTAAGCCAAGAGTCTTGGTCTTTTTCTTGTCATTTCAGTTTGTAAGCAATCTCATTGCATTCTAATATCATTGTGGTCACAAGGAGTTTGAATGTAAAGAGTTGTCTCTCTCATATTTAGTTTGCATGCCAACTGTTTGTATTAATGTCTAGCTTTTGTAGGTGCATATTTACATTGTGTGGGTCATCTATATGCATTCAAAAAGACAATAAAAAGAATTGCATTTGCATTATGGTTCTTTGCCTAGACATCTTAGTAACCATTTGAAAGCATTTAAATCACATTTGACATCATTTCAAGCAATTATTATCAGACTAAAACATAGAAACAGCAAGTAAAGAGGTTGTATGCAAAGTGTTTGACAATATTCCTTGAGCCTCTAATCAACATTTTGAGGTCAGAATTGGCAAGGAATATTTTAGTTGTATTAGAGTAGTGATTCTGCCAGCTTGTGGGATTGGTGTACACTTCTATGCATCCGGGCATAACAGATATTTACAGATATTACACCTATCAGAGGGCTCAGGCTGAGTTGGGTGCAAAGGATCCATTAGACATGGGTGATTTACATGATGGCACTAGGTAGAACCAACAGGATGAGACTGACAGAGAGATGTTCAGAACCCTCGCGAACACTCAACCACGAATAGTAGAGGCCTTGGACAGACTTTAGGACACACTTGATCAGATGGAGTTGGGTCAACATAGAGGTCGGCATGGTAGACATGACAGGGGTGGTAGATCAATTTCAGCTGCTAGTAGTCACAGGAGCAGCAAATTCTTATCATCGGATGAGAGAGCATTTGGTTCCCCTAGACGGGAACGGACATGCACACGTACCACAGACAGGCCATTGCAGCCGCACTTACCTCCTAGAGAGGACCAAGCACAGGTAGACCCGTTGGACGGAGTGGCATTTTAGGAAGGCATATTAGCAGCCACAGATGAGCGGAGGGCTCTTCCCCGGGAGGTTAGAGAGGTATTTCCATTGCCTCAATATTGTGCTCAACGCAGGGATATCAAGGGAGACAGGGGTCCTAGGCAGCAACAGAACAGTGACCTCAAGTGAGGTACTGGTAAGCTCACTTTGGCCCCATTCAATGGTAGTGGGAGTATTAGTGCACGAGATTGGGTGCACAAGTTGGACATCTATTTATCACTAAAGCCTATGCCGGAGAGAGAGGCGGTCTAGTTTGTAGTACTACATTTAGAGGGGGTTGCTTATGACTAGTGGCACCATGGCCTGGTGGTTCATAATCATGGCCTTGTACACTCATATGCAGATTTCACAGAGAGGCTCATCGCCAAGTTCAGCAGGAAGAATGTGGAGTTATATTACAGGGATCTAGCTCTGATGAGGCAGACAAGTCATGTGGAGACATATATTAATGAGTTTCAGCGTGTTGTAGTTATGGTACCAAAGATGCCTCAAAGGTGTGTTGTGATGCTCTTTATAGAGGTGCTTCAGGAGAGACTTAAGGGTTTGGCCTGGGCTTTTAAGCCAAGGACCCTTGATGAGGCCATTGAGACTACCCAAATACTTGACACATCACCACTACCATCTTATCATCAAGATAAGAAGCCCTCCAGAAGTATAGAGTCATCTTAGAGGCCCTCTACATAGGCCAAGAGTACACCTCCTCCTAGGTTAGATCATGAGTCCCGGAATAAGTTGAGGAGGAAGTTATGTTTCACATGCAAGGAGCCATGGGAGCCGGGACACAGATGCCTTGGAAAGGGCAAGGCACATTTGATTGAGTTCATTTAGATGTGGAGTATGAGCACGTTCCGAATACAAATTCTGAAGGTGATGATGACAAGGTCACAGGAGGTACCATTGCTACTATATTTGGTGTTCCTAGTTATCATTCATTCATGATGGAGGGAACTGTTAAGGAACATCGGGTGTTATGCATGATAGATAGTGGTGCTACAAGTAACTTCATCAATGAAAATTTTATGGTCAATAAGGGATTGGAGGTAGAGAGTTTTTATGGATTCATTGTTATGCTAGCGGATGGTTCCAAAATGGGTTGAGATAGAGGGATACCGCAATTATCCATTGCATTGGGTAATTATTCCTTCACAGATGATTATTATGTGGCTAGCATTGGTGGAGGTATGGATGTAGTACTTGGGATACAGTGGTTGAAGTCTCTTGGGAGGTATGTCCAAGACTTCAACAAGATGGAGCTAGAGTTTTGACACAATCATGGAAAGAGTTTCCCCAAAGGAGATGGTCCAAACCATGCAGCACGAGTCAACACAGCGGAAATCAACAACTCAAGATCAATAAGACCTCAACAATGTATTGGAAACAGGCAAATCTCATATTCACATTATCACAGTCTTATGAATTTACATCATATTGGCCTGCAACATGCAGTTTACATACTTTCGGCATACATGCCTGATTACAACAGAAATCCAGAACTAAACTCTAGTGCTAACCTCCCAAAGATATTCTACTCCCCCCCACTGCTACCTAACTGAGATCAAATGCCTCAATATGTCGGCCAAGATCTATTACATCTCCCAAGAACAGGAAAACGTAATACAAAAATATAGGTCAGGACCATAGTTACACCGCCCTGGGGGATGGGGGGACAAGTTTCTGGGCAGGGGGGCCTCAATTNCGGGGGACCGGGGGGGAGGGATGTATATACTATATAGTATATACTATACATGTGGTACTTAAAATGCTAGTTATGAAAAATTGTATAACAATATAAGTGTCTAAGACATTTAGAATTACTATTAGAAAAAGTAAAACTAAATACTACATTGCATTGAAGTTTGAACATTGAACATGGAACAATAAGTTAATAACATAGAACATTGAAGTTTGAACAATAGAATTATAATTATAATCAGTGTAACACGGGGACGCTTCCCCCCCCCCCAAAATCCCCAACGCACCCGGGACGGGGGGACGTCGTTCCCGCGTTTCCAGCGGTGCCACCCATCAGCCACCATTTCGTTGGGGACACGGGGACGTCCCCCCTTTGGGG
>MU224712.1:1160826-1179547 GCA_018584345.1 Thuja plicata
ATCATCTATAGATATTTATGAAGGATATTGTGCTATAAGTAAAGTCATTGACTAGAAAGAAGTCTTTATAATTATATTTGTAGAAATCAGTCCCAAATCCCATAGGACCGGACAAGGGGACATTGCACTTCTACCAACTTCTAGAAAGGGGCCAAATCAGATTGTTTACTTGCCTTGCACGACAAGTTAATGAACCACCTCAAGTAGGTATATATAGAAGATTCTGCTAGGTTTTATGGGGATGTTGAATAATCCATTTGTTGTTATGCACGTCTAGTGAAGGGACGAAACCCCCATGTATCACCTCTTCTTTGCTATGTATTGTGCAAACTCTATTCTGGGTCTGCAATATATGTAGCTTGAAATTTGTTGTTAAAGGATTTTATGTTATGTAAGCAAACTATTGTTGTTCAGTTTTTTTATGAATAAATCAGAATTTGCAGCTTTTAGTAAATCAGTGTATGCATGATTAAGTGTTTGAATAGTCTAAAAGAAATTTAGAGTTCAGTTACTTTCCTTGAAAATCTATATTAGGTAAGCAATTTGTTTTCAAATTTAATAGTTTAAGGAAAACAAAAGATTCAGATCATTTAGACCTTAAGGTCTTTATAGTGGTATCAGAGCCTAAGTCTTGCCAGCTGTAGGTTTGATTGATAAGAAAGAGTATAAAAGTATTTTCAAAGAGAAAATAAGGGTTTCAGTATTGGTGATGGAGAGGATGATGCTGCTAAAGCCATCTTTAAGAGATCAGAAGAGTTGTACATCGACATGTCTAAAACAGTGGAGGAAGTGGCACAATTGTTGAGAGGTCTCAAGCAGGAACAAAGTATTGATAAGCCTGCATATGACAAGGGCGAAGGGCAACTTGAACGAGCTAATGACATGGACGACTTCATGCTGAATACAATGCTTTGAGTGCAGCAGTCCATTATAATATGACCTTCACTGAATACTGCAGACTGAAAACAAAAGGAGGGCATAGGAAGAAGAGGTAGTGTTTTAAAGACCAGCTAGATGGAGAGACTGTTATGAATGAGAAAAGTAAAGAACACGAAGCTACCCAACTCTTTGAAGAGTACCAAAGCATGCTTGACAGGTTTAAAGAACAAGTTCCCTTTGATGAATTCTTAAGCGTGGTTGTAATCTTGAGACCTGGTAAAACAAGCATGGTGAATTACATCAGAAAAATAATGAAAGAAAAATCAGAAAGTAGCCTTCAAGAATGGTTAGTAAAGGAAGAAGCACTTGTTTGTGACATGCAGCCTATAGGTGATCTTGGAGAAGATAAAAATATGTCAACATGCATGGGAGTTTGGACTGTAAACTCTAAAGAAAATAGAGCCACTAGTTCACTCCAGCCCTATGAGGACAAGGATATAGGAGAGTCACCTACTGAAGCTATAGATGAAGAGTACGTGAAGATTGAAAGAGATGCCATCATGGAGATTACCAAATCAGAAAATTAGTCATCTATTATAATAACATCAGAGGAGAAATTTTCACTTGAAAGTGCAAGTTTCAGTCTTGCGAAAAATGTTGCTCTAGGTAATGAATGCTTAAGTTTTTATGTGGGTGATTTGGAGATCAATATTGATGAGTATAATCGAGTGATGGATTTCATTAATAATGCTATCTCACCTACTGAGGAATATATGGTGTCTCCTAGTAAGTCGCACACTAATGATGAGAAGAGTGTTCGTATACATGAAAGTGAATCAGAAGATTTGCTGTTTGATAATTCTAGTCACTTTAATGAGAATAAGCAAAATATTTTGGTAGAGCAAGATTTGAAGGAACAATTATCGGTCACAGAAGAAAAGATTGTGCAAGTGTTACCAAGGGCTGATAATACTCATAAACACATCAAAGATCTTATGTGGAATACTCAGAAAGGAATTGTTGGTGGGATTATTGGTCCACAACTACAAACAATCAAAGTGACAATAGAGATGATGAAATAAGATTGCTTACAACTGCTTTTGGACAGGGACCTTGCCATAAAGATTTTTTGAAGAAAAGGAAAACAAGATTGATGAACTCTGCTATCAGTTAAGTTTGGCTCACTACTCCCTATATAAAGTAGAAAGTCAGATAACTACTGCAGCCACACCTCATGAACAGGAAGATAATACAAGGAGTAGGGAAATCCAATCAATAATTGAAGGGATTGATGAAATTAGTAGGAGTGAAGTGTTGCAACATCCAAACATGAGATGCTATGTGGAAGATGATAAAATGAATAGAGAGGAGTCAACAAAAGCAAAGAATTCAGATCAGAAAAGGGCGGTGACTATGATGGATGAACCCCTTATGATGTTAGAAAATGATGATCAGTCAGATTTCCATAAACTGGTGGGAGATAGCAAGGTATGGGATTCAAGAAATGATTTAGGACATGATTTGGATTTTGGTTTACAGCATGAAGATGTAAGTTTTGTTGAGTTTCCTGATGTCAGCTCTCAAAATTCAAGATTCATACATAATACTTTCAACACAAACCCATCCCTCAAGAGGTCTGAAATTATCTATCATGGCATTGAAGATGTTACAAGGGCCCAAAATCTATGTAATGAGTGGATAGGAAGAGCTAAGGAGACTAAGTTGTCGGCTGCCCATGCAAGACAACACCTTCAAAAAAATGAAGAATGAATCAAACACATGGATCATGCAAGACATCAAAGGGTAGGGTATCATAGTTCCCTACTTCCTCGAAGGGAAGGTACTATAGAGGTTGAATATTCGATGGATAAACCTCTTATGACAGCCAAGCTTAGAAAGCATTCAGAATTGTGTAGACATGAACTAAGTTATGAATCAGAAATTTCATGCTGTGCTAATGATTTTGGGCTTAACAATGATTTGACATATCATTTGGGAAGTTTTATGAAGACTCTAACGATGATGGAACAAGAAAAGATTGTGCCTACATATTTTGGATCAGCTAGTAATGGATTGCAAACAAAGATAGAGGAAGTCAAAAATGAATTTGTCTTGATAGGGGATCCAAATACCTTTGAACTGTTTGCTAAGTTGGTTCACTACACTGGACATGATGCTATCCTAGTCTCAAAATGGGCAGGGAATACTGATTTTCAGGATATGATCAGCAGTTCTATGTCATCACTTGAGCCTAAATCCGAACTTTGCAACAAGGACATTCAAGATTGGATAGACAAGTATGTGGTTAAGGTTTGAAATTTCAGATTTATCACAAATTAATTTTAGATCAGCAAATGAAAATGAGCACGGGACAATTGGTGTGTTAACACACCACTATTATGATGAGGATCCTTTTTGTGAACATGGGGACACTCTTGGAGAAGTCATCAATACACTATTCCCTCATGATGCATTATTAGAGCAAGGAGTTGTTCCATCTTCAGGAAATGAAATGTGCACGATCATTGTTATACATGTCGAGTGGCATTTACTTGGAGTGGATAAGTTTCAGCTGAGCCTTGGTACATGGCATAGTTATTTACACATGTGGAGAAGCATTTCAACCTTAATCCATTGGGTTGTGATCCACATATTGGTGTTAGATAGTTCATCTGCACTACTAATCACAAAGATTTCAGAATATCCTTTGGAGACAACAGCTGATTGGTGGAATTGGGAAGGTTTGTATCATCTTCTCCCTTTTGAAGGTTGGCACATTGATGACACCCCATCATCCCTTATCATTAGAGGTACTTTTTGCTTCATTTGGAGCAAGGTTCTCGATTGGATAAATGTTGTTCTAATTCATAACAGTCGCATATGGTGGTTTGGCATGACTGATCATGCACTTAGGATGATTATTTTTCACATCCATGGGAGATCATCTAGAGTAGGAAAGTTGTGTGCTAATAGCTCTTCGATATATTTCTATCCTCTCATATTTGCTGAACATGACAGCGTGATAATTTGGGATCTTGGCATTGGTATGTTTGGTATGGTACTTCATTGGGAACATGATGCATTGTTTCACAATTTGAGGCATGACAATGTTTTTATCAGAGTGGAGCAATGAAAGTTTAAAGGAGATGTACAAAGGAAAACATACCGAAGTCCTAGATTAAATTGGGATCCAGGCATTGATTGGTGTATTTGGATTCACTGCAAAGTTGACACATGTCATTGCTGGAGAACAAACAATTTTGGGGAGTACTACTACAATACAACTTACCATATGTCAATTGGAATGTCCCCCTTAAAGTGTTGTATGGCTATGATGCAACTTCCTCTGTGGATCTGATTCTCACTGATAGTAGAGTACCTAGTGCCGAGAATTTGGTCTAGCAAAGCAAAGATATTCTGGGAGCCCTCAACGAGAACTTTTGACAAGACCAAAATTTGTAGAAGTTGTATGTAGATAGACACTGAATATAAAGAACATTTGACGATGGTGATTAGGTGTTTCTGAGGTTACAACCTTTTAGACAATTGTTTATGAAGGAAGCGAAAAGAGAAGCTAAAACCACACTTTTATGGTCCTTGCCGAGTGATTAAAAAGGTGGGACAGGTTGCTTGTGATACCACCCAACAAAAAGATTCACAATACTTTCCATGTTTCATGCTTAAAGAAAGCTCTTGGACAACAGACTAACCCTTCCAAGGAGCTCCCTCCGCTAGACTATAAAGAAAAAATGATCCTTGAACCTGAATCTATTTTGGATGTAAGGGAGAAGAGATAAAGTAACAAAGCTATTCCAAAATACTAAATCAAGTAGAAGGTCCTACTACCAGAAGACACAACTTGGAAAGGAATTGAAATCTTCGAACACCCTAACCTGAAATTGCTTGAGGTCAAGCAATTAGGGGATGGGAGGACTGTAATGAACCCATAAAGTTAAAGGCCACCTGGCCTGGAGGATAGTGTTGGCTGCCAACTATGAAGTTTCGTCTCCTTCCAAAAAAAACATGAAAAGACCAAATTGCTGCTAGCTGAGCAGTCTTATCTTGTGTAGGAAGCAAAGAATCAGATTTTGGTCTTGAAGTTTCTAGTAAAAACCACCGACTTCTTGAAGAAGCCCAATTTTGTCTTGTAGTGACAATTGTCTCCTAGTAGGAAATTAGAGTATTGTTTTGTTTTATTTTTGTTTTGTATCTTCTACCAACTTCTAGAAAGGGGCCAAATCAGATTGTTTACTTGCCTTGCACGGCAAGTTAATGAACCACCTCAAGTAGGTATATATAGAAGATTCTGCTAGGTTTTTTGGGGATGTTGAATAATCCATTTGTTGTTATGCACATCTGGTGAAGGGACGAAACCCCCACGTATCACCTCTGCTCTACTATGTATTGTGCAAACTCTATTCTGGGTCTGCAATATCTATAGCTTGAAATTTGTTGTTAAAGGATTCTACGTTATGTAAGCAAACTGTTGTTCAGTTGTTTTATGAATAAATCAAAATTCCAGAATTTGCAGCTTTTAGTAAATCTGTGTATGCATGATTAAATGTTTGAATGGTCTAAAAGAAATTTAGAGTTCAGATACTTTTCTTGAAAATCTATATTAGTAAGCAGTTTCTTTTCAAATTTAATAGTTTAATGAAAACGAAAGATTCAGATCATTTAGACCTTAAGGTCTTTACATGGATTTATGATTTATTAAATGGATGTTGCACTATTAATCTAATGTTTTCATTCTATGTTTATGCGTTGCTAAGTAGCCGTCAGGGAACCTAAGAGGACTTGGTGTTGATGTTGTAATATGTTTCATCATGATGTAATGTTCATGTTAGTTGTATAGTTAAAGTTATAAAAAAAAAATGTCATATTTTATAGTAGTTTCATGTTGTCCTAGGTTTCCTGGCGGAGCGTTACAAGCAAATTCATCAACTATTTCAACACTATCTCATATGCCCCCCGCGATTTAGAATAAGCAAGGCTCTTTCAAATTCGGTTGATAACTGCCATTGCTCCTCTGCCTCCTCCATCTAGGGCTTTCTAGAGATTAGAAAGAAATCTAATGGACAAAACAACAAACTGTTTCTACACCGATTCTACACTGACTTTGATTACGCTCCATAATTGGCCGTATTTCTGAGTGATTCTGTAATTTTGTGAGTTCTCTAAGTTTTTGCAGGGTTTTGCAACGATTTTTTCATGTTTTTTTAGGGATTAAACATGATTCCAATGCGATTTAAATGCAGAAAAATCATTGAAAATTTTGGGTCAACGATTGGTCCATATTTTTTCCCAGTTATTAACGATTAATCAAGTATATTAGCCATTTTTATTTTTATTTTTTCTCATACTATTGCTTCTCCCGTTTAAATATTAACATTGGATTTGAAGCAATCATACTAATATTTTACAAATGGATACCATTTCAAAATTGAAAAAAACAAGATCAGAAAAAGAAACATGTAAACATGACAAATTACTTCATTGACTAAGAGGGAAAAATGGTGAAAAAGATTTTGCGAGTTTCTCTTGTTAAAATCTGATTTACTTTGACTGATTTTAACCTATTAGAAATCGCGATTTTAATACCTTTTTTTGGGCGATTAAACCCAATTTCAACGTTTTAAACTGCGCAGTAATGTTCTTGCACAATTTCAGAATTCTTTTACAGATTCCGATGGACATCTTTTGCGCGGGATATATCTTCCGCGTGCGGTACGGTTTATAACACAACGACGGACTGCCTGCGTGCTCATATGGAGTTCCACCCAAGGAATTACCGCAATTTGCTTCCTGTAAATGAATGGGAATTGCGCTTCTGCGACCATCTCAGCGACAACAACCTTAACCAGGTGTTCAAGCTGCATTGCACCCAGTTCAGGAAGTGTGTTAAGAGAATTGTAGTAGATGAAATTCTCTACCCGCAGGTTCGTAGAGTCATCTTTCCATCACAAGTTATCTCTGTTTTTCTCTCTAAAGATTTTGATCTACAATCTTTTTAGTCTTTGCAACTAGTGGCAGACAAGGTCGTCAAGGATGTTGTTCTCCAAAATAACAGGCTCCTCAAGGCTGTTCAAGCATATGATTTATGGCATGGGCAAGGGAGGATTGGTGGGCTCTTTCCAAGACATTTCTTGCTAAATGGCTCCGTTTATGTCTCCGTTTACGACACCATTAAGCATTCGTTGGCAGTGCAGTGCTCCCGCCCGCTGGTTCATGCCCTCAACATCCATTTCATGGAGTTGGGCGAAGACATGATGGATGCCATTGGCAGGAGGGTGTTCGCACTTCTTGACTTGCTGGTTCTTCGGCATCTTGATTCTCCATTGGTTTCGCAGACTAGAGACATTTTTCATGAAGTTCTCGTCATCAATGTCCTGGATACTGCAAGCTCCTCTCAACAACCACTTAGGAGGATTTCAAATTTGAATGGTCCAGTGCCTTCTCGCTTTGATGTTGCCTATGGCTATGATTCACAGGGTGATAATGACCCTCATGGCGACCTTATGAAGGAATACTCATATCTGTTTCACTTTGCTTTTTTGTTGGTTCTACTACTCAGTGGGGGTTTTTTGTCTCTGTACGGGGGTGCTCTGTTTTGGTGTTTTTTGGGTTGAATTTGGGCGTAATTTTTATCACTGAAATAGTTGATGAACTGATAAACCTGGCTTCCGTGGCCATGGTTCAGATGCTTTCTCATTGAAATATCTGGCTTTTGTACCCTGGTGTGTAATAGCTACGTTAAAGAAGTGTGGAAGGTCAAAACTGTCAAAATGAAGAAAATGAACAAGAGGTTACTTCAAATCAAATATATATCTACTTAAAAGGAATCCAAACATGACTGGAACAAAATATGTGAGTTCATGTTATGTTTGATAAGGAGAGAGGATGAGATCTTTTGAACATATGACCCCATTGAAACTATTTTGGATAGGGTTAATTTATAAAAAAAATGGGCCAAGTGCATAAAATAAGTAAATATTTGATGAGATTTTACTAATTTTGATGGTCTCAAATTAAACATTAATAATTTCTATGATTGCATTTTGCATATTTAATGAAAATTTGAAAATATTATTTATCTAAAAAATTTAAATACTAAAAATAATCTTAATTAATATTTGTTGAAAATTTGAAAATATCATTTATCCAAAAAATGTTAAACAAAATACTAAATTTTTTTTTTGTGTACTATTAAAATAGACTAAAAGCTATCTTGGAAAGCAACATTAAAAGTCTTGGGAATACTCCTCAAGGTCTTGGGTTCAAATCTCAGGATTCACTCAATGCACTTGTATTAGGGGCATATTGGATCATATAAAGCTTGAAAAGAGAATGAAATATTTTTTGATTCATTTATATTGTTTGATTTATTTATATTATTTAAACTA
This sequence comes from Thuja plicata, assembly GCA_018584345.1. Lineage (NCBI taxonomy): Eukaryota > Viridiplantae > Streptophyta > Pinopsida > Cupressales > Cupressaceae > Thuja > Thuja plicata. Next base: position 1,169,109 of record MU224712.1, read on the forward strand.
ACTATTTATTAAATTTTAATATTTCATAAATTTAAAAAATCTTAAAAATTATGAGGAAAATAAAAATAGTTCTAGAGTAAGCAATGTGAATAAAATAAAATCATTCTTATTAATTGTAAAGTAAAATAAAAAAATAAATTGTAAATCACAATAATATACTATTGCATTGATGAACCAAAATTATAGTTTTCATTTTAAAGATTTAAATAATATATTATTTGTATTGATAAACCAAAGTTATAATTTTCATTTTAAATATTGAATTATATAAAAGAGTTACTTTCTAGCATTATTAATATAATTTATCAAAGTTATAATTTTCATTAGAATCGAATAGAATAAAAAATAGTTTTCATTATATGATTAACAATATTGAGCTTTGATTTATATTAAAAAAAAAATACTTTACAAAACTTTTAAAATTAAAAAATTAAATAAGATAAAATATCAATCTATATATTTATAAATTATTTATTTTTCATCACTAAATTATTTCTAAATTTCTAAATTTAATTTTACCAAATAATTGCTATACATTTTTACAAATAGTTTAAATATATAAAAATCCTTTTATATAAAATAAATAACTTTTATACCTATAAAAAAACTTTTATAATTTAGTTTATAATTGTAAAAGTAAAATCCCTTATATAAAACATTATAATTAAAATCCCTTTTATAATTTTTACTTTATAATAAATTATATTCTTAATTATAATTTTACTTCAGAAATCCCAACTTTCCCGCTCTGTCAAAAAACAACAACTTATTTTTAAACTTATGCAGGTGAATATTTCCAGCGATGAAAAAAACAACTTATTAATCTGAGAGAAACGGCGAGGTAAAATCCAACGGCAATAACATCATATTATAACATTTAATTTAAAAATATTAATAATTATAAATTTAAATAATTTTTAACTAATTAATTTTGATATAATTTTATTTATAATATTAATTGGCAAATATGGAATAATATTAAAATATAAAAAATAGTGTGTAAATTTTTTTCAAAGATACCTACTTTTGCCACGTAAGCAAACATGGTATCATTAGATTGAGGGCCCCAACGCAATCAACAAGGTGTGGTGTTACGAAGGAACATGTGGCAACCACGACAAGATGCATGGCCCAAAAGCAGGTGGACTTGAAACATGGAATATAGAAGAAACAAAAATCACTGAGGGTTTCCTAACCCTAGGTATGGAGGGTTCCAGAAATAAGGAAATAAAACAAAAGAAGATTGCAAGGCCTTTGTCATCAAATCCAATGTGTTAGAACAAATTTGGGCTCATCTTTAGAGTTACACAATCTTCACATAGTGGTTTGGGCCAAATATACAGTCAAGCAAGGTCGCAAAATGGTGGGTAAACACTTTCAATGGACAGTTGAGTATATGATCTCTAGAGAATGGTTTTTGTCATTATCAAGTGTTGATAAGGAGGGACAAAAAGAGAAGGGTAAAATGCTAATGGCATTATCGAAATCAAATCAAATAATAAAAAAGAGGAAGTTGGAGATTAACTACCCTAGCCAAAATGAAAACCCTAATCTATCAAAGGCCCTAATTTTGTATGAGCAAGCTTTCAAGTACCAAACCCAAATAGAAAAGGAGAGAGTTAGAGCAAGTTGAAAGGGACCTCAAAGATCTACTAGCAGAAGTAGAAGTGCTTTGAGAAGATATTAATGCATAGCTAAAGGAGGTTTCATTCACAGGTATATCTCAAACTCATGACTCCTCCCCACAAGAATTTTGAAGGAATTGGGCCCCAAACAAAAGGGGGTTTCGATGGATCTAGGCCTAGAGGAAGGAGAAATAGGTAGAGATAGAAACAATAAAACCCAAAATTTTGAGGAGCTAAAGGAGGGAGGAACATATAATAAGTTGAAAGAGGGGAACCAACCTTTTCTGAAGTTGAAGAAATCTATGATTTTCTAGGAATTTCTAGAGGACAGTTTGAGATGACTAAAACAAGACTTCTTGTTACTACTTCTTGATTCAATTGTGTTTGTTTTTTTCATCCAGAAGCAGTAACAAGAAGCATGATATCTTAAACAAGGCTAGCAGCCAACCCTAAAGTAGATCAACAAAAACAAATTCTACTCCAAGAATGATTGGGGAAGGAGAAGTTGAGAATAGTGAAAAAGAAGTCTTTTTCCCAGGAGAGGAATCAAATGATAATGGGGCAGAAGCAAAGTAGTGTAAAGAAAAATTAGGTATCCATCAACTCCCTCCCAATAAGACCAAATTTGATTGTGGTAAGAATTCTCACATGAAAGTAGGAAGAAAATCTTTGCATGAATTAAGGAACAAGGATGGAGAAGCAGAAGGTTGGCTCAAGGTTACTACCCTCATTGAATCAGTGAAGGGAAATCCCCTTCCCCAGGAGCCATAATGCTCCTTTTGTGGAATGTTAGGGGCTTAAACACCCCTAACAAAAGAGGTTTGGTCAAGTGTAGGATTGGTTTGACAAGGCAAAAGTAGTTCTTATTCAGGAAACAAAAGTAGCAAGTGAAGAGGTTGAAACTTTCATTAAAGGTTTTAAGTATTGGAAGATGGAGGTTGTATAGTTAGATGGGGCCTCATATGGACTTGCGATTAGTTGGAACTTAACCTCAGTTAGTTTTGAATTAAATTGGGTTTGGTAGGAACTGGATTGGGGGTAAGGTTTTGAGTCTTGCCACTGGTCTACAATTCCCTTTGATAAATGCTTGTGGTCCTATCTCATGCATTAACAAAAGGGAGTTGTGGGTTGAATTAGATGCATTCATAGAATCTCATCCAACTTCACACAAAATATCTGGGGGTTATTCCAATGCTATCCTACATAGGCAAGACAAAAGGGGTGGTATTGGTAGACCAAGTCAAACACAAAAGGACTTCAAAGAATGGATATCTAGGAATAACCTAAAGGAAATGGAGTTAGGAAATGACTCTTATATGTGGAATAATAGAAGGATGGATTTTAATAATATATCAAAAAAGATGGATAAATTCTTTTTAAATGGAGATCCATCTACCTTCCTTCATACTCTGGAAGGAGCTATTCTGCCTTGCTCTGGCTCAGATATTACCCCATTAAACTCAATATAGTTGGAGAGGAGAAACCACTAAAACCCCCTTTAAGTTTGAGAACGTGTGGTTCAAGGATGTAGGTTTCATGGAATTGATGAAAGTGTGGTGGAATGAAGAGAGATTTGAGGGTTCAAAATTATTGTGCTTTGTATCAAAGCTAAAACATGTGAAGTGGAGACTAATAGAGTGGCACAAGGAACACTTTAGGAACATATTTTCTACCGAAAATCAAATTGAAGATGATTCAAAATAATTAAAGAGGTCATTTTGAGTGGAATGACATTAGATAGCTATTGAAAAGAGAAATAACTCGTTAAGGATTACAAAGATGTGTTTTCCAAGGAAGAATGTTTTGGAGACATAAATCCAGGGAGACATGGATTGAGGCAGGAGACAAAAACACCAAATACTTCCATAATATCACTAAACACAAGAGAGATCTGAATCACATCTCTAGACTAGAAAATGGGGACAAAACATTCACAAAGGAGCCTAAGGAAGTCAAGGAGAAGATTGTGGACTTCTTCTCGAAATTGTTAAACAAGGATGGCTTTGATCTCTCTTCCTATCAGGACTTTTGGGCCATATTCCCAAGGTAATAAATGAAGAATAGAATAAAGTTTTGAATGCAAGATTCACACTTACAAAGGTAGAAGCAACTCTCAATCAATTACACCCAAACAAGGCACCAGGGCTAGATAGTTTTTCATTTGATTTCTTTCAAAAATGTTGGAACATCGTTGAAGAAGAGCTAGCAGGGGCACTTGATGCAACAAGAAACTTTTGTAAGACTACTAAGAGAAGTGAATAATACCTTTTTATCCCTCATCCCCAAACAAGAGAAGGCCACAAGATTAGAGGACTTTCCTCCCATCTCCCTCTGCAATACAGTGTATAAGGTCATGGCCAAGGTAATGGCAAAGAGGGTTAAGACACTACTTCCTCAAATCATTGCGGAGGAACAAATACAATTTGTTTTAGGAGGCTCTATAATGGATGGAATAGTCATATCTCAAGAGGTTATTCATTCATTGTGGAATACAAAGGAATCAGGAATGTTAATCAAATTGGACATAAGGAAAGCATATGACAGAGTTGATTGCAGATTTTTGTGCAAGGAGATGAAGGTTTTTAGATTCAACAAACAATGGATCAACTGGATATTCACCTGTGTGTCTAGTCCCATATTCTCAATATTGGTTAATGGCTGACCAGAAGGATTCTTTGAGGTCTCCGGAGGGCTGAGGCAAGGAAACCCACTATCTTCATTATTTTTTGTCATAATGGAAAAAAGTGTTGGGGTGAGAAATCAAGAGTGCACAAATGCCATGATTTACTAAAGGTGTCACAATAACAAGTAGCATTCAAGTCACACACCAACAATTTAAAGATGATACCATGTTTTTTGGAGCAACGAAGAGAAAGGAAGCTAGGCAGTTTTTGAAAATTTTAACAGGGCAGGAGGTTAACCAAAACAAATCAAAGGTTTTCTTCCTAATGACTCCCCCAAGAAAATAAATAGAGATTTTGAATTTTAAGAAAGGGACATTGCCTTGTCCATATTTAGGTCTCCCTTTAGACAAAGACTTAAGGAATTCTAGACTGTGGGATCCCTTAAAGGATAAAATTAATTAGAGGCTAAGTTCATGGAGAGTTCATTGGTTGGGGTTGGGAGAATTGTGATGTTGAAAACTATAATTTCCTCACTTCCCATCTATCTACTATCCTACTTAACACTCACTGTTGGTGTTAATCAATCAATAATACAGAAAAATGAGAATATTCTTCTTGAAGGGTCTTGCTAAAAGGACAAAGTTTCTCTGATCTCTTGGGAAAAAATTAAGCTTGAGGAATATGGAGGGATCAGTCTCAGAAGTCAATTGTGGTAAAACAAAGCATTAGGGCTAAATTGGTCTAGAAAATGCTGAGAGAACCCCATTTGAAATGGGCAAGGATTCTTCAAAAAAAATCTGAATAACAATGATTCTAATGAAATTGTCAAGATTGGGAATCCCCTAGGGGATCAAGGGTGTGGAACTTCATGATGAGCTACAAATCTATAATCTAAGATCATGTATCGTGGAATATATACGATGGAAATGCAACCCTCTTTTGGGAAGATTCCTGTGGAGGTTTTCCCAATATTGGTAGCATAATAACAAATAACCACGTAAAGACCTACCTCAAACTCCATTGAGGAAGGAAAGGGAAGGTCCTTTTATAGTCCAATATACCAGCCATATGTTTTTGGGTCTACATATGGTGACAGCAATATGGAACTACCTTGTACTCCTTGCGGGAGGCATCCATTATGCTACAAATGAGGTGTACATACCCTTGTTAGTCCTAAGATTAGATTACTGAGAGAGGGGGGGGGGGTGAATCGGTAATCTACCAAATAATCCAACTTTTTAACCACTTAAACTTAAATCACCATTCACAAGATTAACCTTAATAGCAGTAAATGAAAATCATAAACATGCAAGTCCATCCACAAATTTGACACCCAGATTTATCTCGTGGAAACCCAAATTGGGAAAAAAAAACGGTGGGGATTAGTACCCACTAAATGATGTACTCTTCTGAAGTATTCCCTGTGAGGAGCTTAACCCTATTAGGAGTTTACAAAAGCACTGTTAGGTGCTACCCGGTTAAGGGATTTACCTTAGGCCTATTAGGACCTTTACCCTGTTAAGATTAGCCTTGTTAGAGGACTTCAAAACTCAAGCTAATGTGTCACCTTGTTAAAGGATTTACAATAAAGATCTGTTAGGATCCACCCTGTTAAGATATTTCACCTGATGTAACTGTTAGGGAACAACAGAAAGAATGATCTGTGGAATAGCACTACCTCTGCTTGATCAGATCCACTGAAGCACAAAACCTCTTCTCCACACACTTAACTCTTCCTTGGATTGATCACAACTTGCATTATACACCGCACTTTCTTAACACACAATCAACAACAAATAACTTTCAACTTTATCCATTATATACTGAACTTTTAAGTCCACCACCTTAATCAAGCCCTAATTTGGAAATAAAACATCCCGCTCAAATCTAACGCGTCACATAACAAAATTAAATGCTCAAAACATATTACCGAAACTGCATCGGCCAATTCAACTATTTACATAAGATAGTGTCAAGTAGTCAAACATGTTTTGACCAGACATAACCTTCCTCAAGAATCTTCATCATACGCTAGCATTGAACAATGTGATGCCAGATCATCACCTCCAATCTTGACCAAACACAACCTTCCTCGAAAATCTTCATCATACGCTAGCATCAAATAATGTGATGCCAGATCATCACCTTCAATCATTAAGACACGTCACCAGATCATGATTAACTCAACCGATTCCACCACAATCTCAACATCGATCATTGTTTCAAAGATTTATCAACTGTAACTCAAGAACACATACATTGTAACCTGTTAACAACTTTGTCTCTACTTACCGGTCACCTATCAGAAGAATAGCTTTTACTGCCAAAACTACAATGAGTTAACTTCCCAAGCTAACATTCTTTACGCATTACATTGTCTGGTTTCACTAGGTTGGGCAAACCTCTTACTATCTTTATCTTACTGACTTTGATCGAGTTATCAAAATTTACATAAAAAACCTCTTCTGCCATAATCAACAATCTTCTACCTTAGCAATTAGACAACTCTCAATAGTAGAATTCAGATGGAACAAGTTACCTTTAGTTTGTTGACCTGAAGCAATCAATTCTCCTTATTTCTCAATGATGAACTGCATATACCTCTATTGAACTCCAATCTATATCCTTTGTTATTTAACTAAGCAACACTTAACAAGTTGTATTTCAAACCAACAACCCAGTAAACATCATCACAATTTGTTTTATCATTAAAAGTAATAGACCTTTTACCTTTAACCAAACAGGGAGCATCATTCCCAAATCTTACCGAGCCTCCATCACATTCTTCCATCATGATGAATTTTCTTCTATCACCGATCATATGATGAGTGCATCCACTTTCAATAATCTAGTCACCACTGTGATTCATGTTTGAAACCAAAGCTTTCTCACCTACATCTGAGGGTTCTTCCTTTATTGCAACAAACACAATTTCTTCTTCATCTCTTCCATCTGATTCTTCATCGGTAACACCTTCCTCAACTAGGTAGCATACTTTCTTGTTCGTGTCCTTGAATCTTCATGGCTTCTCCTTCCTGTCATTATCAGGACATCTAGATGCAATATGTCCAATTTTGTTTCATGCAAAGCACTTCAAAGGGACCTTACCCTTATATTTACCTTTCCCTCTAGGTAGCCTTGTTAGCAAATAAAGCTTCCAATTTCTCATGTTTTGTTTCTTCAGACAAGACAGATTCATACTCATTAGAATAACATGTTGAAGAACTGTTAGACAATTCATTTCCTTTCATTTCCTAGATGGTGCAAGAGTCAAGGATGACTTGATAGCAACTTCAACTTTTGGCATACTATTATCATATTTACTTAACTCAAATGCAGTTAATTTCCCTATTAATGCATCAAGAGTAACAGTGAAAGTTCCTAGAGATCTGAGCTCTTGTATAGTTGAAACCCTAATAGCATAGTGAGGTAATAAAGTTCTTAACATTTTTCTTACCACAACCTCCTCGTGAAGATTACCACCAACACCTCAGATAGCAACAATAACTTCCTTGATTCTCTAACTGTATTGTTCAATGTTCTCGTTTTCTTGCATCCTCATTTCATCATACTTTCCGCTTAGACTTTCAACATTTGCCTTCTGCACATGTGGATCTCCACCATGAATGGTTTTCAACTTCTCCCACATCTCATTAGTAGTATCCAAGTCCTTGATATCAATAAATTCTACATCTGAAAGAGTACTAGCAATAGCTTCCATAGTAGCATTATGTTCTTGCCTTTCCTTTAATTGGTCTGCAGTCAGGGTTCCTGAAGGGACAATATATCTATTAACTACATGACCCCAATACTGATCACCCATACCTTTAAGCTAGAGCTTCATCCTACCACACCAAACTGAGTAGATCTCTCTTGTGAATTTAGAACCTTCCTTTCTCATCATCTTCGGATCTTTACCTCAAGCTGTTAAGCTTCACCACAACAAAGGACCAGGATCTCTGATACCAATTGTTATTCCTAAGATCATATTACTGAGAAGGGGGGGTGAATTGGTAATCTACCAAATAATCCAACTTTTTAACTACTTAAACTTAAATCACCATTCACAAGATTAACATTAATAGCACTAAATGAAAATCATAAACATGCAAGTCCATCCACAAATTTGACATAGATTTATCTCGTGAAAACCCAAATCGGGAAAAAACCATGGTGGGGATTAGTACCCACTAAATGATGTACTCTTCTGAAGTACGCCCTATGAGGAGCTTAACCTTGTTAGGAGTTTACAACAACACTGTTAGGTGCTACCCAGCTAAGGGATTTACCTTAGGCCTATTAGGACCTTTACCCTGTTAAGAGTAGCCTTGTTAGAGGACTTCAAAACACAAGCTAATGTGTCACCCTGTTAAAGGATTTCAATAAAGATATATTAGGATCCACCCTGTTAAGGGATTTCACCTGTTGTAACTGTTAGGGAACAACATTAAGAATGATCTGTAGAATAGCACTACCTCTGCTTGATCAGATCCACTAAAGCACAAAAGCTCTTCTCCACACACTTAACTCTTCCTTGGCTTTATCACAACTTGCATTATACACCGCACTTTCTTAACACACGATCAACAACAAATAACTTTCAACTTTATCCATTATATATTGAAGTTTTAAGTCCACTGCCTTAATCAAGCCCTAATTTGGAAAATAAGACATCCTACTCAAATCTAACCTGTCACATAACAAAATTAAATGCTCAAAACATATTACCAAAACTGCATCGGCCAATTCAACTATTTACATAAGATATTGTGTCAAGTAGTCAAAGACATTTTGACCAAACACAACCTTCCTCAAGAATCTTCATCATACGCTAGCATCGAACAATGTGATGCCAGATCATCACCTTCAATCAGGAAGACACGTCACCAGATCATGATTAACTCAACCAATTCCACCACAATCTCAACACCGACCATCGATCAAAGATTTATCAACTGTAACTGAAGAACACATACACTGTAACCTGTTAACAACTTTGTCTCTGCTTACTAGTCACCTATCCTTCACACCCGTCACTCAAATTAGTTGTGGTTACAACTATAGTATCTAAACATTGTTGATCACCATATCATGTGACAGCGCCGTGCAAGAAACAACAAAGATTTGACAAGACATTCAAATCATCTATCACCTGTCATTAATTGTTCTAGCAGTTGCACTGCTATACTTCAATCAAACATAACTTACAGAAATCATACATTCAATAGTTGCAATCATACAGTATCATCTAAAGACATTCCCAAGTCTCCCTTAAGTATTGGGTAGAAGCACAATAATCTGTCACCCCTAAGGACAATTCCGGGCATTCATTCGCGTAGGACTCGACCGAGTCCCACACGGCCGAGTTTACGTGGGCGCCACGTGGCGCTGAGTGGCGCCTACGTGGCCAGGGACTCTCGGCCAAGAGGTACTCGTTTTGATTCTAGTCCTATCTTGGTTTTGTATTTCTCATATTCAAATCTCTTCCACTGAACTGGTGTTGTAACATCAATATTATCAAATTGTAAAGGAAATTTATGTAAATTTATACAATCATTGCATTCATTTTTTATACATTGGACATTGAATTCATCAAAGTCTTCTGACTTATCGCATAAAATGGATTTCACAAATTCTGTTGTACTTCTTGGAACCATATCTAGATTAAGTACTGCCATAACCTTTTTATATGATTGCAAATATAAGTGAAACTCAACATGATTTCGACAACATGTTTCACGAACCTTATTTATGCGCACGAAGCAAGGACGCAACATCTCAAACATTCTCTGACCTATTTTCACATTTGAAAATTCTTGTTTTCAAATGTTTCAAATAGTTCACTTTGTGTAGTATCGACAAAATGTTTTGGATGTGAAATCTTCATACCGGCCTCGTCATCTTTAATCTGTATAGTGTCCCTTCTATTGGAAGAAACACAAGAGTGGTTGGTCCAAAATTCAATGACTCGACTTCTTACGTCTTCAGAAATTTTGTCTTTTCGAGGAACTCTACAAATCTGTACCCAATTCTTTTCAATGTTCATATCCAACACATTTCTCATCCTAATATATCTCTGAACAGTTCTTCAAGATACGTTGAGTAAATCAGAAACTGCTTGAACTTGATTTCTGCGTGTCAATCTCTTACTGGTAATCATAGTCATCAACGCTCTTCTAGCAGTATTTGA
>MU224712.1:1182387-1204462 GCA_018584345.1 Thuja plicata
CCTGTTTTGAAAATCACGGACCCGACAGTGAAATTAAACTCGGTTCATAATTTTCTAAAACCTGGATTTCATTTTGAATTCCACCTATTTGCCCGGAAGATGGTGCCGCCCATTTTAGGGCCTAAACTGGGTTTTGAAGGCTAAACCGGGTTTGCAACATAAAGTCCCAAACAGTGGATTTAGGGAAAAAATGGAAGTCTCGCACCCAATTCCTGTCAAATTCCTGCAAACAAACGGGGCCTTAGATGTTGATTCTAACAATGTAGTAGAACTATACGCACTTACTCAAGGACTAGCTACTATTTTGCATAGATTTAGAAGTTGACAGAGTCAAGATTAAAGGGGATTCAACCCTCGTGATAAATGCAGTTGGGCGGGCTCTATGCCTAACTAGAAACTTAATGCCATGCTAGAGAGAAATCTGAAATTGCCATTTTTTCTTTTAAGACTACACAGTTAACCATGAGTACATGGAAGCAAATAAGGAAGCTAATGAAATGGCAAATTGGGCGGCTGATGGAAAGTCTCTCGGTGGCATCAGACCATTCAATGAAATGATTTCATAGAAAATGTGGTTTACCGAATTGATTTGACATAACACGCCTTGGAGATATATGGATGTCATTTTTACCTAGAAATAACTCATATGTACTTTGTCATCTTGGGAAAGATTGGATGAGATATATAGCTATCCGGAACGGTATTGGCTAAAAAGCCAACTAAAACGTAAAACATATAGAGGGAGTTGAAAAAAATCAAGTGTCCCCCTCGGTAAGAAGTACGTTTTAGTTGGCTGTTTAGACATTTCCATTGGGAACATGCTATACTAATTATGGAAGAGTAACATTCCCTCGATCAGTGGTGTAGGAGTTCAAAATGATGTCACGAAAGAGCATGTGTGTGGCAACTTGGAGGATGAGATAATAGGACGGAAGCCTGAACCGTTAAATAGGCGGATCTGTGACATAAGTTGGCGAGCTGCTAAAGATTGTCACCGTCCTAGTCGCTAAATTCAGGTTAAGGTTGTGCTCTTTTCTATGTATGTGTATTTATGTATCTGTCATGACAACGGTTGGCGCACCCTGGAAATCTTGGAGGGTTCAGCTATAAATCGCTATCACAGTTTTAAAATGATATAGTAGTTTGGTATCTTGAGTGATAGGGAGAAATTTGTAGCGTTCAGTGCCTTCTTGGTAGGTTGCCAGTGTAATGGATACTCCCATCCGCCTGTACAGTAGTAAAAGACAAACAAATGGCCTTTTTAAGTCTTATTTCAGATCTTAGGCTTCATTCTGTGAGCAAAATTCCTGGTCTCATGGTCTCATTACTAATGAGGCTATACGAATGGTGCTTTGAAGGGAATTTATCGCATCCACCAACAAATACATAGTCAATTCGGACATCACTTTGAGATTTCTCGCGTCCTTACTAGAATTGGGGGTGACGTTGGAGATGCTACTTTTTTCGCATGACGTTTTTAAGGAGTTTCTCATTGATGACATTGATGTTGTTGTACTGGCTGAAATGGGTATGGGCATTCCTTGGTCCAATGATATCCCGAAATGTGGCAGCCTGGTGCAGTGGTAGAGAAGTAGCCGTTCCTGCTCAACATGAACGAGGAGAGTCTGGCGCGACATAAGAGGTGGACGGACATTGGCAAAGATCTCTTGAGGAGGTGGGTAGAGATAGACGACTGGGAGAATTTTCAATGGATGGATGAATTCGTGGAGATCTCTCCTTATATCACAATTGGGAGCATGCTAGGAGCACTACCCCAAACTTTGAGAAGGGACATTGCCCCTTGACCCTACTAGGAATATTGCCCCTAGAAGCCCATGAAAGGCCTTGACCATGCTAGGGGTTGCCAACTTAGAGCCCTACTCTCATTTTTATTTTCTCTTTACATCTTTATGCTACTAAAATTAAAGAAATATTAGGTTTTTCTTTTTCTTTTTTTATATTTCAATTTTTTTCCTTTTTTCCATTTTTGGAAAAAAAAAACTTAATGCTTTTTTGTTTGCCCATTTTTTCCCAATTTTTTGGCCGTTGTACTTCATTCCATCACTCATTATCTTCGATTCCTTTAAATTAAACTTCCAAAAAAACCAAATCCTTTGCATAATACGCAAACTCAAACAAAAAAATCAGTTTTTGATTATCAGTCACCCAACTAGCACAACAGCTAAAAAAAATCTGATTGCTTTAGATATTCACACAACCAAAGAATCATTTTAAGTTTTTATGTAGATAACACAGGTCAAAATTATAACAGCAAAAAACTTGGATCTATTTCCCAAAATAGAAAAAAAAATGAAATAAATTCACTCTGTACAAAAAATTCAAGCAGGAGTTTCATTGCCAAACCTTTTCAGTCCCTTTTATAATGAAGTACCCTCCAACATCAAACGAGCAAACACCCTCTTTAAGTAGCTCTTTACAAGTTAGACTGCTCAAGTAGCAAAGATTTGACTTCACCATGATAGGAATTCGGCCAATTAACACTCTTTTATGTTCCTCACTAATAACTGTCATATTCTTTGCATCTTTCATCAGTGAATTTGAACTATTCTTTGTTTTGTCATCTGTTTTTTTCCCCTCCTGGATGTAAACCTGCAATTATAACAGTAGCTATCAGGGAAAATCTAGCTAAAGTAGAGCCCAATAATTTGCATGCAATATGGTCATTTCAACTTTGAGAAAATATTTGTTCAAATTGTCACCTATTACAACCAATCTCAAAAACTGCTATTGACTCGCTATGCCATGTAGAAACAATTATGTCCTTAATTTTATGGTCTGTCCATCTTATCCACAGTTTTTTCGTCATGGATTTTAATTATTAAAACTTTCTAATAATCTTTGGTTAGGTTGTTAAGAGGTGACGGTCATTACTGCTGATGAACACAAAATGAGATTATTCGTGTTGAAAAGGAAAAGCACAAATGAATGAAGCTCTAAAACTAGGTGTTTTTATCTAATGTTAATTGTCAATTAAATAGTTAAAAATCAATGACAAAGGTTCACAGCGACCATAAAATGGGATTTTCTACTTGGTAAGGGAAACAGCACAGTGACGATGCTCACTTGTTCCGTGGAGATGTCACTTGTTCTGTCTTTATAGCTCAATGGTTTTTGACATCCATGGTGTGACTCGTGGTTGAAAGTTAAAACTATGTGTTGGAGAACACCATTTTATCTCCCCTTCTTCAATTCTGCCAATCCCACCTAGAACCATGCTTCCCACTGCTCCTTGTGTTGGCTCCCAAAACTGCAGCTCCCATTCTCTAGAGGAGACACTCACTACTCATGTAAAAGGGGGCAAGAAAATCTGAGGTAAAACTCTCCAAGAAGAAAAGAATAGCCCAAGAGCCAACGCAAAGGATAGGGATATCGTCTTCATCTTCAAGCTTTACTAAACATTAGGAGGGTGGTCCTCAAGGTTTCTCACAAGACAATTAAAGAGAAATAAACATGAACTAGGCCCTGATAAGCCATACCATAATGGCAGCCATTGATAGACCTAAAAGACTCCCTTTGAAGCAGATCAGAACATATGCACCAAGGATGTAGAATGAGTTTTATCACCTAAGATGAGTCCCTTTTAACATTTTCTTACTACATATGCAATCTGAAACCACAAACCTATAACCTTCTATGTATTCATCAAACATTGGCTCTCTTATGATTTAACATAAGTTGCTACAATGGATTATAGATGTGGGCAGAAATCCTATACGAATAATCCTCTAATGTATGGTTCAAGTATAACCTTGCTTCAGATTTGAAAGAGTTATAAGGTTGAGTTATGTTCATAGGCAGGACAGAGACATCATTACAACTGGGATAAAATATATGTCTTTTGAATGACTTAAGTGGTGGTCGATGCAATAGGCATATATCATTGATTAAATAGTGTAACGTAGAATTTTCTTCAACCAAAAAGGAAAGAAAGAAGACAACATGGGGGCATTACTTACGTCACAGGATAGTGTTATAAACACTATCTAGTTTAAACAACTTACAATGCTGAAATTCATCTCTCTCGTACGCATACATGCACAAAAATACACATACACAAAAACAGAAACACATACACATAAAGATGCACAAACATGTTCTTATATAGGAATGCTGGCACAAACATACAAATGCTTATACAGAAATGCTTGCATGCACATGTAAATACAGACAAACATAACAATAGAAAATGAAAAGGGACACATACTTGCATTTGTAGGCACATCTACAAACATAAACAATCAAATTGGCAAACACACATTCATGCTCATGCATGGTGATCAAACTTGCAGCCTGCGATTCCCTTCAAATGGATTTGCAACTCTGTAAAACTACTCTGCACTAAAGAAATAAGGAAGGAAATGAAAACTGCATTTGAAGAGAAGCTTTGAAAATGGCATTTCTAGTACAATTTAAAATATACGGTATAATTAATTTAAAATTGTATGATTTGAAACATTTTAGGTAGTGTATACTGCACCACTAATAGTCATTCTTCATTCACCTCCTAAATTAGGACTATGTGCCATGTCATTTACATTGTAAATTAGGATATTTACTTGGCCAACTCAACGTGAGGTGTTACTACAGAAACTTAGTATCACATGCAAAACGAGCTTGGAAGTAATCACTCAAAAACTTGCTAGACTTGACCAGTCCTTAAAAAAACTCACTCGGCAAAATAATGATAGTTCACCCAGTAAAACCTTTGAAACACTTCATTTTTTACAACACCTTCTTTGAGCTTTCAAACTTACGACATATTTAGCAGTTGTATTTGTTTGCAAGTGATATTGTGTGTTTTTTTATCATATCGTGAATTGAGCTACTGAATTTATCAACCATATTTGAAAGATATATAGTATTTTTTTTTCTTTCTTGCTAGATAGTAGTTTTACGTTTTTTAATTTTATTTCTAACTTACAATTATTTTCTTCTACTTGCTAGGTTTTAAGTTTTAATTTTTTGGTTTTTTTCTAGGGTTTCATTTCTTTTTTTTAAAGAAAAATGGCATCTACAAGTTACAAAAGTGGTGGCACAGCTAGGAACCCCATTTGGAAACATAACATAATGGGTATATATCCTGGAACTCTGGTGTGTAAACTATATGAGAGGAGGCATCAATTACCTCGAATTTCACCTTGCACAGATCACTAGCTAAGATGTGTCGATATGCAATACAGTGGAGCCCAAGATTGTGCAAAAAGGTTAAGGCTCTCCTTGCATCTCATGACGAGAAGAGAATACATAAAAGAGGACAACTGAAGCAATGGCAGCTTTTGTGAGTTTCCCTACGAGATCAAAGCTAAATTTAGTGGGCTCTTGCATGGGCCCGTAGCCACAAGGCTCCCATATTGCAAGTAGGTCCAGGTGAACCCTAATAATCATTGGTGTCAAGTGATTTCATTCCTTGTAACAATCCTAGTGTACAACCTTTGTTGGAAGGTACTATGTGGAATTAGGAAAAACATAATGAGGCCATGTTCAAATTTGCCAAATTTTGATACTACGACAGCACACTATTTAATGTTGTGAGGCATTGGTCAATGCATTGACTGCAATAGGAAAGCGGTTCAAGGCATTGAGCCAATATGAGTTTAGTGGGCGCTTGTGAGAGGATATTTTCTAAAACACAAAGGTACTAGTTAAAGGAAAAAATGACTTGCAAAAAAGAAAGGTTGCACTATGTCATCTGATGGGTGGAAAGATGGTAGGAACTGCACATTAATCAATTAACTTGTGATTTGAAGAGGATATTTGGTGTTCCTAAAGTCAGTTGATGACTCCAATGAAGTTGAAAATGCCAAAACATTATACAACATGTTGCATGAAGTGATCATAAAGGTGGGCATGGAGAATGTTGAGTAAGTTGTGATAGACAATGTAGCTGCATATGTGGCAGCTAGGAGACTTCTTGAGCTGATGCACACTATTTGAATCCTTTTGGTTTTAATTTAGTGTTCTCTTGTTTTAAGAATGAGAACCATTAATTAGGTTTCTACAAATAATGGATAAGAATAAAAAACTCCCAGGTTACCGAAATGAGGCCCAAAAGAAGTCCGAGGAGTCCATCTAACATTTGCTTGGCTCAAAGAAAAAATACGAACCCATTTGGTGCATTATTGATTGGTGTGCGATAAACAAGTCCACCAACATGTTATGTTGTTTCCAACTACTTGAATCCGATATTTTTCCTCTCCTATTCATTCAAGGCAGATGAGAAGGTTATGGATAGCCTCAGCACATGTATGGAGAGGATGGCCCTTTGTGAATCCCTTAGTAAAATATTTTCAAACAAGTTGCCAATTTATAAAGGCATTTAGGGAAGATTGCTTTCTGTATCTCTATGCATTCTTACGATAACAATTCTGCAACCAAGTAAAATCATTAAATTTACTAAGTTCTATAAATGTTGTCCTTGCAAATTTGCGGTGGAAATATTTTAGTTCCAAAATACCTAATTTTCAATCCCTCGTCATTCACATTTTGTACCGGCCCTATACCACTTTTAGGAATGAACATAGGCTCACATTTGAGGCCATCCACATGAAGGAGCACAACAAGTTGACACAAGTTTGAATGACTTCATATTTGTGCAACACAACCTCCATCTGCAAATCAAGAGGATGGAAGGGTAAGAGACCCATAAGGTAGTTGACCTTGATGGCATCAATCAATATTTAGATTGGACTAATGAGGCTGAGGAGCCCATGTTTTTCATAGTTAAGATTTTTGATTTGGAGGAAAAGGCAGAAGAATGAGGAGGTAGAAAGTGAGGCATCGATAGGGGCTTCATTGGGTGCACATCATATGCCTAAGGTCAAGATTGAGGATGACATTGTTCCTCAATAAGAGCGTTTCCATCCAATTCAAGAGAAGCCATACAGCTATTAGGATCATAAAAGAAAATTGTATATTATGAAAGTGGATTTGTAATTTTTTATTTATATTGATATATCAAATGACATATGACATTATGATATATATTGAACTTGTTTTTTGATCTATTAATGTACTTATGAGTTCTCTAAATTCAGTTTTGTTTTGTGAATGTTTTTTGAATTTATTTTCCAAATTTTGTGGTATTTAATGTTAGGAAAATTTGTTAAGTTTCTACGGAAGACCCTAATTTGAGTCAAATTTTAGGCCTACTAGCTTTGTTGAGTCTGCGTTTTTGAACTATGACTACCTTGGTCGATCTCCAATTTTATAAATGTATCATTGAGAGTAATGTATTAACATATTATAAGATATTGAGAAAAACTGCAACTAAATATTTTTTAATTTTTTTATTGGGTATTGGGGAGAGTTGAAGAATATCACACTTGGGAATTTTAATGTGTTAGATAAAACACTTTTAAGACTTCCTTTAAACTGATTTTTATTATCAACAGCAGTGCATAATTTTCAATTTTCACTCAAAAGCACGGTGATTCAATCACTACAGGCATACACACTCGCACACAAGAACATATCAAAATCAACAAAAATTAAGCATCCATATATTAATTCAGAAAATGCTTCTGACTTGCAATACTTCAAGATATTCAAAAATCAAATAATAATTTCTTACTTTTGATGTAATTTCTAGATAGATAGGGGATGCATATGTCATGTTCCGCAAACGAGCCTCGGCAGGTTTTAGCAGCAGTTTCTTGCCTTCCTTGCTGCAATAGGAAGGTTGCTCCACAGTGACCTTACCAAAAGAAATGGATGCCCGATACCACAAACCATCCCGTCTCCTTTGTGTATAGTCAGGTTCTACATCAAACTTCCCGAAATCATCAAACACTTTCTGCAATCCATGACTCATGAAATGATTGAATGAATTTATCTGATGGCTAACCAGTCCCCATTCATCAAAAAATGCCTTCGAAGCATCCCTGCAGAAGGCACTTAATTCTTTATCAGACAATCTATTTTCGATTTCATTGGGTATACCTTGTCCATCTTCACTTTCTTCTGTTTCTTCTTCAAGTGTTACTGCATCGTTGTTGCTTCTTAATTCTACTTTCTCGGCAATATCTATACCCATGTTCCTGCCAGAGTCCATTATTTCTTTGAGAATGTCTCCCAAATCCCAATTGTCTGGATGACTATCTGCATTCTCCACCATGTAATGCATACTCTCCTCAATTGCATTGGATTTTGTATGGCCATCTGCAATCTTGATTCTATATGGCACATCCTCAATTGCATGGGCCTCTGTTATGTCCATCTGTGTTGCAGTGTCTGCTAACTGCTCGGATATCATATGCACATCATCATTCCTGGCATTAGGGTCTTCAGAGTCATCTGATACATCTATAGTATCCATCCTTTCAGTAAAAGCTTCAGTTTCCATTTCACGGCTCATCTCATTCACATTTATCTCGCTGCCTTGACCCTCCCCTGGAGATATCGTTTCATTTATGGTCCTCCACTGGAAGAAGCAAGTATGGTGTTAGAGGAGAAACTTTCTAGTTACAAAGTCATATGAGTTGAACGTTATAAACCGGCGCTGAAGAACAAAATCAGCCATCAGAAGATCAATCCTTGAAAACAAGAGTACCAAAGAGATAAGAAATAAGGAACCAACAAAAATCATTAGCAGCTTTTTGGTAAAATTAAGATATGTAAATAAATGGATAAGGATATGATATATTGATTACATATAAACGTAGTCACCAAAGAATGCAGGTATGGGGATGGGGTATGATCCTGGTTTGTTGACTGGCGTTCCTCGGTGAATATGGTTTATAAAGTTTTACATCCACATATATGTAGGAGCATTGGCTTTTCTGAGTGGACCTTATCTTTAAAGATCTTGTGCTTGAGTAACGGTGGCACAGGTTAAAATAATGAGGGGTAGGGAAAAAGTTCCTCATCTGCCCTGAAGTCTAGTATCTTCCTTAGAGAAAGTGCTTTGGGAAATATTTTGGCGTTTTTGGGAAGGAAGTGCTCCTCAAATAGCCGTAATAAGAACATATGTTTCCTGAGACAGGGAATGGCATAAGAAATTCAAACGATAAATAGCCAAACATGTATCACAATCGAACAGTCAAGGCAAAAATACTAAGTTACAAAAAGTTTAAAGGGGGGAAAACACTTTCGGGCAACATAAAATAACAAGGGCAAGTTTCGTCCAAACAAAGAGGGAACGGGTGAATTAGACAGGAAGGATGCTCATCATGTGGCTCCAGGAATTCTCAACTACATGAGTACAAAAATTGTAAACGAATCAAATATTTCTAAATCAAAAGGGAAAAGGATGTTATATCATTTTGCAGAAAACTAAATTGTCTGGATTTCAGTTTTGCAAAGGGGGAGGCCACGAGAAATTGCGATACAACGTAGGCCTAGTTTCCAAGAACTTCGTGTTGTGCTACAAAATAATGTAGAAGCCTTCCCCTGTATTATGTGTTTACCAGAAATAGAAACTTCACAAGAAAAATTTGGCCAGTATTGACACAGCGATCTTGGTTTTATCGAAAATAAACAGCATACCATCCTACCTGCTTACAATTTATAAATTCTTTCAAAAAATGAAACATGTAGCCACCAAACAGCAAAGTGGAAGGACTTCCCAGCAAATATTTACTAATATAATTCACTACTAGAAAACTTTTAAAGGATAAACCAAATACAGAAAAAGTTTTACAATCTGAATACCTTAAGTAAAATTGCAACTCAGTGCAAGACTGTATCCACTGTTTTTTCTGTCTCTGGAACAGATATAGAATTCACATGCCTAAGAAAATAAAAATATCTGATTTAGCGGATTTTGACAGCAAAGTCTCCATTTCTTTAAAATGCATACTGTTTGACAATTTTAAAGACGGCTTTTCCAGCAAACATGAACAGAAATATAGCAGTAACAGCTAAAGCCCAACCAAACAGAAAAATAAGAACAAACAAAAACCTAAACACAGCTTACCAACTTAGAATGAGCTCAACGCAGGCGAGGAGCAGACACAAATGTAACCTTGTTGATTTTCCCGCAATCACCACCTCACCTGAATTTAACTAGAATTCCGCTTCTCGTAAGTGACATTTAATTTTCGTTGGATGGCACCGGCGGTGGTCTCGGAACTCCGTCATTTTGCCATTCACATGTTCCCGTAGAAGCCATGTTTTCCTCGCCTCCTCCGAATTCTGAGCACAGATATGGATTTCTCGTTAGTCGATGTGTTTGAACTTTGAAAGGCTTACTATTTCTCCCTCCTGAAATCATCAAATCTTTCTTACTGGAATTCTTTTTTTTTAAATCAATGTTCTCAATTGTTTTTCCTTCTAAGCTGAAGTACAAATATGAAGAATTGTCTATGAAATGGCTGGACTGACGCCATTTTTGTTTGGATGTTTTGTTTCTAGTTCTTTTGTGGAGGTTGAGTACCTATACTTCGTGGATGTTTTATTTAGTTTTATGCATTTCTTTGAAATTTTTTTTGTCTCCTATTCTTTTTAAAGCTTAAAATAGTGTTGCAATAGAATAGTTAGGATAGCCTTCTTTCACTTTACATGTGGTGAAGCACCTAGTCCTAAGCTTTCTAATCCCACAACAATATTTCTCATATGTAAACTGTTTTTTAAGTTACTATAAAATTGTTTATTAAGATATTTTATATAATTCTTTTTTTTTTAGCATTCTAATTAATTGTCTTGGTGATTTTAGATTTTTTTGTTTTCAAAGTTTTTTATAATTTCTAATCATGATCATTTTTCACTTAATGTTTATTATTGTTGTACTTCCATATAACAACCTTACACATAATATTAGTGCCTCTATGTTTGCTAAATGACACAAGTAATTATTCCTAGTTAGAAATTTCAAGCAAAATATATTAGTTCCTACATTACCTTCTTAATATAAATTGTGTTCAACAAACTACAAAATGGATATGCAAAACTAGAATAACAGAGCATATACATAAGATAGCACTAGATTTTCCTAAGAAAGTCTTTTTAGAAAAGACTAGCCTCCAAAACACCACAAAACTTAATTATTATATTAACAACAAGATTACAATGCATTCATGATACTTCTACAAACAAGATTTAATAACAATGAGCATTTTTTGTTACAATTCTTCATGTGATTAAGCAATTGGGAACCATGTACCGATAAATTCCATTTAATACTTCCTATCACTAGATATATATAACCTCTAAGTGATCACTTGATTGTGTATACCACTACTCATATGTTTGTTTATATAGGTCAAGCTTGCACAAAATCACCATATAATATTACATTAAATTATGAGTCCAAAAATATGTATTCACTAAACCATGACCCTCAATTTTATATATATCTACCTAACATATATCTCAACACATTTATATAGTTTTATACAACTTACAAGTATCCCCACGAATGTATATCCCTATTCAATATGTACAACATAAGATGTAACAATATGCTAAATAATAGTTTTACATTATTATTATTATTCAAAGTTTCCAACACACCTTCCCCAACATTCTTCCACTTGTATACATTAGATAAGAGGTAAAAATAAACTCAAACAACTAAGGGTTAATCCCTAACCAACCTATATAATCTAAACCTTTATATGATCAACTTTTTTGACAAGCAACTTTAACATCTAAAACCTTATATCAATGTGTTCTAACCATAAATAAACATTGGTCTGGTTTGTTATACATGTTAACAACACTATGATTGTCACAATAGATTATAATTGTATCTTATATAAATTGATATTTGAACACAAGTGATAAAGCTGGACTACTTATAATAGTTTTGAGTAGTTGCATATACTCTATCTTTGAAAGTAAGGCTTAACATTTACTCATTCAACTAATCAGAACATAGAATCTAAGATAATCTCATACCCATTGCTAGACCTCCTACTACTCACATTTCTATCCCAACCTATATCACAAGTCTTTGTATATCTATGGTCTTACACAAAGCCTATCCTTAGTAGTAAAATACTTTGGCTTGTTCAATATGAACACATAAAACTCATTAGGACCACCACTTCTTGGGCATTGTCTACTATGGTATAATCTATAGAAATGTACCATCTACACAACATAGAGGGCATTACATATGTCGTATATCTCACCTAGTATATGTTGATTATGAGATTTATAAACTCTAAATTTGACAAGTCATGCCTTTCTTTAAAATCTGAATGATCATATGTCCATCCCTAGTCTTAAGTTGTCCATGTTGAATTCCATAGTTTAGGTCTCAATGGAAGCTCAATTTTATTAAGATCACATTATGCAAAACTGATGCAGGGGCATCGCATGAACCAATAAAGTTTTCCTTATCATGGGATCAAGTCTTATTTTTGGGTTCTTGTCTTAACAACAACAACAACAACAACAACAACAGGAAGTAAGAGTAGAAATTTTGTTACCTTTAGTATTATGAAATAAGTGGTTAGAGGAAAGATTGGTGATCAACGGTTAACCATAGGAAGAGTCGAAGCAGTTTATAAGAAATGGTTTACATTCAGTTGTGGATGTTGTTGAATGATTGAACAAACAAAAGATGTTTTTAAGTGTCATCGAATAGGAGAAAGGGTTCGTTGGCGAGGAAAGGGGAAGGGGGCCGAAGGTCGAGTTGAAAGGAGGGTTAATGAAGGAGGAAAGTTTTGGAGGAATTGGTAGAGAGGTCGAATACAAGTATTAAGGTCGATGGGAGGGAAGATGAAATAGGTGGTCAATGGTAGAGGGGTGATGAAGAAAAAATGTAGTACAAAAATAATATAAGGAGGCATCGAAAGGTAAAAGAGGGAGCTCACACTTCATATGGGAAGTGAATGGTTTTGACATAGTAGAGTAATAGGAGAAATCTGTTGCAGAGAAGAAAGGGGAATGCATGAAGAGATGGGCATTGGTTGAAGGGAGTCTAGTTAGACAGGAAGCTCTAAGTGTGGATCTACAAACAAAAAATCTTGGCAGATAAGAGGGAAAAGTAGGGTACAGAGGAAAGAAGCTTAAACAGAAAGAGTTCAAGATCATTTTCTGAGATAGGGTTGTTCTGTTATATTGTCTATTTATAAAAGTCTGTATTTTTTATGTTTCCAATAAGTGTCGATATGAAAGCAGAGAGTCTCTACATATTTATGTATTGTGTTTTTTCAAGTGAATTGAGAACATATTGATCCTCATGAGTTATAGTATTTATTTTATTTCTTTGTCTCTGGCACTGTGAATGTGTTTCCATATAAGCGATAGGCATGTTGTTTTAGTTCTTGTTGCTCTGAAGACAGGAATGGACTGCATGTGTTAGTGATTAGGGAACTTGTCTCCATCAAGCGGTATCAAATCCCAAAAGATCTAGGCAAGTAAATTTATAGATTCTTGGAAAGATTTGTATCTAACAAATTGGCAAGGTACCAAAAGATCTAGGTGGAGGAAGTTATTTTATTTTTTATATGTCTTTGTTCAAAAAAGCTTTGTGTTACAAATTGAAAGAAGAATTGAGAAGAATTTGGGTTCAATAGATTGGGTAGAGGAAATGAAAGGGAAGGCCCTAGGTGAGGACTCAAGAAGACAGAAAGAGATTGAAGATACAAAGGCATTCAAAGAACGGAAGTCTCGAGAAGAGAGACAAGAGAGGATAAAACAACAAGAAGCAAGATGTTGAATTTGAAAGAGAAATAACAAGTTAAGAACATATATAGAAATGATGAAGCAATGGTTTGAGGAGAAAAACCAAGGTTACTATTGGGTTTGGCCAATGAAGAAGAAACGAAAGTGGTTTGTAAAGATGATTATGGAGAAAAGAAAAAGGAAAAAGATAAATTCCTTGAGAAGAGGAAAGAGTGACTATAGAGGTTGGGACAGAAGGGAGTTGCCATGTGAGCAAGGTACACTAGAAGTGGTGAAAGAGGCTCTCATTGAGAACAACATGAAGAAAGATAGAAATAATGGAGAAGAGAATAAGGTTAGAGATCAACCCTTGGAAAAGAGAATAAGGAAGAGAGAGAAGTGCGTGTGTGGAAGGCACTTTGGGGGACATTGTGATCTCTTACGTTATTTTTTAATATTATTTTTGCAGATGTGTATACAGGTATGAAGAGCCTCTTGAGGAAGGTTAAGAGTAAGGCCTTGGATTGGACAAGAGAAAAGATAACTAGAGCACTCAAAGAAAGAGATGAAGATGAGAAGAACTTGGTTACATTAGCAGTGTGGCAAGAAGAAGCACCTTGCGAAGGGGGTGCAAAAAAAGATTAGAAGCATGTTAAAGATATCCAATAAGATAGAGAAGATGACAAAGAAGCCATGACATTTTATGATTCCCTTGAAGTTGTTGCAGATGCAGAACAATTTTCCAAGGAAGAAGAGAAGATAGAAGTCAAAGAAACCGATGTTGGAATCCATTTGGGACAACAAGTAAAATGAAATCATAATGTTGGTCTTCGTTGTATAAATGGAAATGAAAATGTTGTTTTTACCAAGCAAATAGAGGAAGGAATGTAAATGAGAACATTTATAAAGAGAGGAAGAAATTGATAGATCGTGGGTATTTAGTTCCAAATTAGCAAAGGAAAAATATGAATGGGGGGCATCAATTAAGATGTAAAGAAGTAGGTTGATGCAGAGTGGCCCAAAGGACTTTAAACTTTCCCTTTTGAATCTCTTCCTTAGATACTCCACTCATACTTCACTTGTGTCCCCTTCTACATTACTCCTAAGAACCACTTGTTGACTCAAATTAACCTACATGTCCACTCATCCAATTTGGCATCAACATGAATGCTTCCACTTGTCATGTCCACTTCCTCCAACTTTGTCTTCTTTCATGTCCCTACCTTGGTTAGGATAACCCAAAATCTTACCAAAATGTACTCTTCTTCCCAAAGATTCCAAGGATGGGTTAGAACCCTTAAGCACCCTTGACACACATAGGAATAGTATCCCTTACCTCTTCCATGACCCATAATTTGTTTACAATCTATGCATTTATATGTTTATCCCTTTTAGGCCTAGTCTTCAATTAGGTCTCCTAACACAGTTTTGGCCCCTCAACTTCCAAACTTCTCAAACACCCCACAAATATAAACACATATCTGAGTACTTTTTTCTCCCTCACAACATTTACTAGTTAAGGTTTTTGACTCAAGTACGACATCAAATGAATATTGTGTTCACAGACCTAATTAGGCTAAATAGGCTTGGTTTCTGAAGCAATCCCTATAAGATTAAGGTGTCTCCAAACTCTCCAACCACCTTGATCAATTTTTCTCCCTATTCCAAAATACCAAATCCACCATTATTTTTGGTCTAACCCACCTATAACATCCATTGTACCCTTTATTACACTAATTCATTAACCAGTCACATCCAAATGCCTAGTTAGGGTTTCTTGTTCCTCCTCACCCTTTATCCTACTGGTCTAAAACCACATGGATACTATAGTGAATCCTTGGACCTCACTTTTCACCAAAGGCCATGATTTTTCCAAAGTGGAAAGTGCCACAAATCACATTGGTTCAGTCAAATCCTAGGTTAATGAGGGTTTCCTAGACACAGTAAAAAAATTTAGTGTTTCTCCCTAAAGAAATTGAATCACAATTTCAAACCAAAAGCATATAAAATCCAATTCAAATCTCTATTCAACCATTACAATCATTCAACCACAAGAGCCCGTACAAATCTATACACTATAAAAAAAATAGAAACTAGGAAAATTTAGAGTTTTATTGATTTCTTCATATGCCAAGGTACAATAAACTTCAATTTTTTCTTCAAATGACCTATAGTGCCATTTCCTTCATTTTTCTAACTATCTCCAACCACTTTTCAAACTGGTTATCCATTATATCCATCCTTTACAACTTTTTCTAAAAGTTGCTCAAAAGTCGCTATGCAAACATTTTAGCAATCTTGCAACTTTTGTGTTTCTTGACACCCCAACTTATCTAATGAATCTAAGACCCTAAAATGAGTTAAATTAGACATATACCCTCTAAAAACATCTAATTTATTCTAATTCACCCTCCCAATGACCTTTTTGACCAATGTTGACCAAGTAGGCTTCTCATGACCTATCAAGAGCAATGGCCTTATAAATTGGGTCAAATGATTACAAATTGTTTACAAAATGATCCTAACGATCCCCTTACCCTATACATATGAAAATAAAACATTGGATCATCATTGGATCCTTATTACATCAAATGTGCCCCTGCACCATAATTCTCAGTCAAAATATCTCAAGTCCCTCTTGAGATGAGGTCTTGTAAAGTGACTCCATGTGCCTTAATTTCCTATTCATCGATCCAAACAACCTTTGATGCATGTAGCCCCTTCCATTTCACTAGATACTTGTTGTACTCATTCCTCCTATTCTTTTGGATAGCCTTGGTGTCCAATATGATTTCTAACTCCTTGGGCTGAGTCAATAGCAGCTTCCATTCTTATTTATCAAGTGTTCCTTGTTCACCTGTAGAAACAACACCTTTAAAAGGAAAAAGGTCATATACATTAAAGATTAGAGAGATCATAAGATCAGGAGGTATCTCTATTTCATAGGCATTAGGGGAAAATTTTATGATGATTCTGCAAGGTCCTATCTTCTTCATCAGAATTTTTGTGTTCTTCCCCTTTGGTAGTCTCTCCTTTTTCAAGTGTGCCCACACTAAGTCCCCTATTTGGTACTATACATCCCTCATTTTCCTATCTTCCTTCTCCTTGTATTTGAGGTTATTTTTTTGTAAGGTTTCCCTAACTTGATCATTAACTTCCCTTATAGCCTCTACAAAGCTCTCCCCTTGTGCACTGACCTTGAAATCTTGTGGAAACTCCCTGAGTTCCAAGATTCCCTTAAGATTCAATCCATAAATAATATGAAATGGAATTTTCTGAGTACTCCTATTAGTGGATTCATTATAAGAAAACTCTACCTGTGGAAGAATGACATCCCATGCTTTACTATGTTGTTTGGTCAAGCATCTTAGTAGATTTCCCAAAGACCTATTGACCACTTCATTCTGCCCATCTGATTGTGGATGGTAGGCATAACTAAAGGATAATTTGGTTCCCAAATTCCTCCATAAGGTCCTCCAAAAGTGACCTAAAAATTTGACATCCCTGTCAAATATTATGCTTGATGGAAATCCATGAATCCTTACCACTTCTCAGAAGAAAATGTCTGCTACATGAGAGGCATCATGCGTACTTTTACATGTAAAAAAGTAAGCCATTTTACTAAACTTGTCCACAACCACAAAAACATTATCACACCCTTTTTGTGTCCTAGGGGGTCCCATTACAAAATCCATACTCACACTATCCCATGTTCTAGAAGGAATAGGAAATGGTTGGTACAATCCTTCATTGTTGTTGTTCCCTTACCCTTTTGACAAATCATGCATGTCTCCACATCTCCTGACATCTGACTACATTTTTGGCTAGTATAGTACCTCCTAACCTGTTCAAGGGTCTTTTCTAACCCAAAGTGACCCCCTATACTTCCACAATGCTTCTCCTTAATGATGTTCTCCCTCATAGAACATCTTAGAACACATAATTGGCTTCCCTTGAAGAGAAATCCTTCATGCACCAAATATTTTGAATATTCCACACTACAAGTGTTAGACAAATCAATACAAACCTTATAAATATCATGGAAATCTTCATCCCCCTCATACATGGACTTTAAGGACTCTACCCCCACACTCTGCAATTGAATCTCTTAGACTGTCATGGACCTCCTATTCAAGGCATTTGCAACCTTATTGCTTACCCCTTCTTATGTTTAATAGTGAAAGTGTAGGCTTGTATGGATTCCACCCACTTCATGTGTCTATGGCTCAACTTCTCCTAAATGTTCAGTAAACTTAGTGCCTGATTATCACTATAAACAATGAATTCCTTAGGAAGGAGATAGTGTCTCCATTTATTAAGGGCATGTACTAATGCATACATCTCCAAATCTTAAGATGAGTAATTTTTTTAGCCTCATTCAATTTTTCGCTAAAGAATGCAACCGGTCTCCCTTCCTGACTTAGTACTGCCCCTATTCCTACATTACTTGCATCACATTCAATTGTGAATAACTTATTAAATTATGGTAAAACAAGTACAGGTTGTTGAGATAATTTTATCTCCAAGGTCTCAAAAGTCATGTTCGTTGCCTCTGTCCATGCAAATTTGCACTTCTACCCTCCTTTAATGGTGTCTAACATCGGTCCACATACCTGACTAAAGTTGCTTATGAATTTCTTATAGAAAGTGGAAAGCCCATGAAAGCTCCTTACTTCACCCATGCTCTTCTCTTAGGTGTTGGCCAACTCAATATTGCTTCTCTCTTTGTTGGATCCATCTTAAGACTTACTTTTGAAATGAAAAATTCCAAGTAGATCGATACTTGTTTCAAAAACTTACACTTTTCCAAATTTATGAGTAGGTTTTCCTCATGCAACTTCCTCAATACTAACTCCATGTGTCCTAGGTGTTCCTCCCTGGTTTTACTAAAAATAAGGATGTCATCTAAGTACACCACAACAAATTTCCCTATAAATGGCTTCAACACTTCATTCATGAGTCTCATGAAAGTGCTTGGGGAATTTCTCAAGAAAAATGGCATCACCAACCATTCATATATCCCTTCATTTACTTTGAAGTTCGTCTTCCATGCATCCCCCTCCCTAATCCTTATTTGGTGGTAACCACTCTTCAAGTCTATTTTGGAAAAATATTAAGTCCCTCCCAAGTTATCCATTAAATCCTCTACTCTGGGCATTGGAAATCCATACCTGATTGTAATTTTATTGATGGTCCTTGATTCTTTGTAAAGCCTCCATTTTCCACCTTTCTTGGGTGCAAGGATAGTTGGAACAACACATGGGCTTAGGCTCTTCCTAATGAGCCCCTTGTCCAATAGTTCTTTGATATGCTTAGCAATCTCCTCATTTTGTGTAGGATTCATCTTATATGCAGCCTTATTTGGTAAGTTTTCTCCAAGAATGAAGTCAATATGGTGACTAACATCCCTAACTAGTGGAAAACAATTTGGTGTATCTTCCTTTACAACCCCCTCATATTTCTGCAATAACTCTTTCACCTTTGCTGGCAGATCTTCCTTCTTGTTCTTAGACTGATTGGACTGGTCCTTGGGTCTCAATATCAAGGCATATCCCACCTTTTCTTCCTTCAAAGCCTAAATCATCTCCTTTTCTCCCACTAAAAGGAGCCCTGGCTCAGACTTTTCTTCTCCTCCATCAGGTAGTGGCTTCATTATGTACTTGATGCCCTATATTGTGATCCTATAGATGTTTCTCTTACCATCATGTTGAGCATTGACATCATACTGCCATGGCCTACCAAGTAGAAGATGACATGCATCCATTTGGAAAATATCACACAACAACCTATCCTTGTATTCTCCTATTTGAAAATCCACCCAGGCTTGTTCATCTACTATATTTTGTTGCCCCTTTGTTATCCAAGAAATCTTAGAAGGAAAAGGGCGAGAAATCCTTTTTAACTACAAATTTTCAAACATTTCCATAGACACTAAATTATCAGTAGACCCTGAGTCCACAATTACCTTACACACTTTACCTCCTTCTTTGCATGATGTCCTACAGAGGTTCTTCCTTTGGGATGGCTCCTTGGGTTGAGGTCCCTTAAGCAATGTTCTCCTCATCATAAGGCTCTCCCCTAATTCAGGATCTATAGGTCTAGACATTGAATGCACACTGTGGGAGTCATCTTCTTGGGTTAAATGAGTCCTCCTCTCTCCTCCTTGAGAATGGTTCTGACTTGACATATGACACCTCGTGGTAGAGTGTCCTTCTTTCCCACAGTTGAAACATTTGTCGTAGAAAATAACTTCGCCCCTTCTTGATCCTCCACTCCTACCTCTATCATTAGGTCTCCTCCCTCTCCAATAACCCCTAGAGTTGGAGTTTCTAGATGAATCCCCTTGAATGGTCTTCCCTTGTGATTTTTGAGGTTGAATTCTTCCCCCAAAGTTTCCTCTCCCCCTGAAATTCCTTCCTCTACTGCTTTGTTCCCCTTTTCTCTTTAGTTTTTCCTCCACTCTTAAGGCTGATTGTATGCATTTGTTTACAGTGTCAAGTGCCAAGATACTTATTTCATCATGTATTCATACCCTCAAGACATTCATGTACCTTGCTACCTTTTTTTTCTTCCTCCTCATGTCTCTTAGATCTCAGACTTAGCCTATGGAATTCATCTGTATAAGCATTGACATCTAAGTCACATTGCCTTCGATTATGTAGCTTTCTATACATCTGCACCTCGTAATCAGGTGGTAAAAATTATGTCTTAATCCTTGTTTTCACTCTGCCCCATGATGAGATCACGTTCCTTCCCTCTTTGACTCTTTCTCCATGTATAAAGTTCCACCATGACAAGGCATATCCCCTTAGTTTGGCCTTTTCCATGTTCACCCTTTTATTTCCAGGAACTTCCTTGCATTCAAAGAAGTTGTTCAAGGCCTCCACCTAATCCATTACCTCCTCTGGTTTCATGCTTCCTCCAAATGTAGGCACATTTTATGTCATATCCCTCCCAACTGACTTTAGGGCTTCAACAAATTCTCTTTGATCTACAGGAAACTCCACTTCTTTCCTTAGGGTTTCCTCCTCCCTTTCTCCCTCTTCCTCATCAGATTCACATTCATCTTCCCTTTCCTTCCCTTTAGTCTTGTTCATTTCTTCTAGTCTGGCCTCAAACATCTCCTCAAACATCTTCTTATCTGCATCTTGTGACATGTTTTTAGGAGGCATGGTGTTAGCCTCTTCTCCTAACCCTTCCTCTGACATACACCAAGATCAAAACACCCACGTGATCCTAATCCTGCTCTGATATCACTATGATGCAAAGTGGTCCAAAGGAATTTAAAATTTCCCTTTCACCTATTGAATCTCTCCCTTAGATACTCCACTCATCCTTCACTTGTGTGCCCTTCTACATTAGTCCTAAGAACAAATTTTAGTCTCAAAGTCCCCTACATAACCACTCATCCAATTTGGCATCAACATGAATGCTTCCACTCATCAGGTCCACTTCCTCCAACTTTTTCTTCTTTCATGTCCCTACCTTGGTTAGGATAACCCAAAATCTGACCAAAATGTAACTTCTTACCACAAATTCCAAGGATGGGTTAGAACCCTTGATCACCCTTGACATACATAGGAACAATATCCCTTACCTCTTTCATGACCCACAATTCATTTACAATCTCTGCATTTATATATTTATCCCTTTTAGGCCTAGTCTCCAATTAGGTCTCCTAACATGGTTTTAGCCCCTCAACTTCCAAAATTCCAAAACAGCCCACAAATCTAAACACAAATATGAGTACCCTTTTGGATCCCTCACAACATTTACCAGTTAAAGTTTATGACTTCACAAGTACGACATCAAATAAATACTATATTCACAGACCTAATTAGGCCTAATAGGCTTGGTTTCTATAGAAACCCCTAGATTACGGTGTCTCTAAACTCTCCAACCACCTTGAGAACTTATGTCCCTATGCCAAAACACCAAATCCACCATTAGTTTTGGTCTAACCCACCCATAAAATCCATTGTACCCTATGTTACACTAATTCATTAACCAGTCACATCCAAATGTCTGGTTAGGGTTTCATGTTCCTCCTCAACCCCTTATCCTCCTAGTCTAGAACCACATGGATCCTATATTACATCCTTGGATCTCACTTTCCACCAAACTTCATGATTTTCCCACAGTGGAAAGCAGGGATTTTTTTAGTGGCGATTATTCGCCAATTGGCGAATATGTCCCGATCGGGCTATAGAAATTGGCAAAAAAAAACACCGTATACTAGTTGACCGGTTCACCCATATTTTATAAAATAGTCATATTGTGGTCGGAACGTTCGCCACTATGATTACGGAATTTCAGTTTGGTACTCGGGTTCTTCGCCCATATTTCTCTTTAATGTTTACTCTTATTTGCCACGGGATTAATTGAGTGTCTCTTTTGACGATCATCATTCGCCAAATTCCCATTTTCCTATGTGAAATTTTTATTTGTCCTAGGACCCAATTTTCCATGCATCACACACAATGGGGTCCCAAATTCCCGCCCT
>MU224712.1:1228363-1238363 GCA_018584345.1 Thuja plicata
TATTAAATTGATTAAAAGAATTATGCCAAGCAGTAACAGGGTTGTTTGGACATAAATCAAGGGTATGATCACACTTAGGGAAAATAGGGTCCATAGTTGCGACAGACCAAATTCAGGTGGTTACACAAATATCTATCTATACAATCACTAAATTCAATATATCTACTTGTTATATGCAACAGTAGATCACATATACATATCACATATCACCTCATAGATTATTACATACATATGTCTATATGTATTTATACTGCTACTAATATGTGCTTATCAGTGCCAAAAATGATCATGTCAACTTGAACTGAATATAAAAACTTGTAAGCACGCAAATGAAGAGTGTCGAAGATGTCGTCCATGCCAAAAAGGTATCTCACACTAAGTAGAATAGATCTAGAATGAAACACCAATGTTCTACCGAAATGAATATCGGTAATAGTGTTGTTGGTAAGAATGTTGTCGTGCGCATATTAATGACATCAATGAAAACATACAACTGATAGGGCTTAACAATCTCCCACTTTTTTTTGAAAATCAAAACTACCACAAAACCCCCCTATGGTGAGCATCCATTTTTCATTTTTGTTCTTTTTCAAAATATTTTCTTTTTTTGTCTATTTACTTACTCCCCCTTTTGACATCAATGAAAAAAGGGCAACAGCACAAAAACTATGTATAATTACAATAACCAAAAAAAAACTTCATGTTTTACTAGATTGACCTTTCGCGAATAACTTCTTAAACTTATGGACGACTTCAACCCATTTGCCTTTTTTGTTGTTCCATTTCTGAATGACCTCAGTCCTAAGATTAATTTGAGCATGGACCGATGCCAGTAGGGTCTCTCCATATTTAATGGATCCAGGGTCAAATAAGGTTACTTGTTGTGCCTTCAATAAGGCATGATTCATTAAAGTGATACAGTCTGCACACATGTCTTGAAGATTTGGCAAGGGTAAAATGAAGTCCTCTCTCTGTTGTAGCAATGTAAAGAACCTTTTGTGCAATTTCTTGATGTAGGATCTTTTGATACCCATTAGACCTTCAAAGAGGTTGGATGTGTGAAGACAATTCTATAGATTGAATTTCCTTCTAGATTTCACTTGCGGTCATCGACCACTGAAGACTAAACTCATACAAAGAATTATCTTCCTCAAGAAGAGCTTGACCCTACACAATGAGTTGATGAAGATCAAAAAAATCATTTTCAAATATTCCCTTTAATTTCTTTAACAATTTATCTTTTATAGCCTTTTCTCTTTGACGAACATGTTCATCTATAGACACAGTCAACTCCTTTATTATTTTAACAAGTGCTCTGTACTTATCTCTTAGACTACTAGTCTGGACAATGTTGCAATTAGGCACAATACTCTTAAGAGAAAAGATAATCTCTTTAATGATGTTATCTTTTTCTTTTATCTATTTGTATAAATCATCTTTGGCTGAAGCTACAATAGACTCACATATCTGCAATTTATGGTATGGAGTGACTTTATTGAATAAATAAAAAAGTTTGAAGTGACCTGTCGATGTGTGATAGGTGAATTAAGTAGATTATTTAATGAATCATTAGTGTTTGTGTTTATGTTAGTGTAATTGATTTCACTTTCTTCTCTTCTCTCAATAGTATCTATTTTTTGCTCTTTTTGTTTCTTTTCCTATTTGGTGTCCTATGTTTGTAAACTGGTACCAACATCTTCAGAATAAGTCTCTTCATTCCTTGGTTCCTCTTCCTCTTCCTCTTCTCTTTTCTCAATATCTCTTTCTTTTTCTTCCTCAGTTATTTCCATTTCTTTTTCTTCTTCTTTTCATGTTTCTTCTTCCTGTACAACATTTATGACACCGGATGGACCTACCAAAGTAGAATTTCTGACTAGAGGGATTTCATGATCTATATCTGGAGGAAACTAATCAAGAGTATAAACTTATTCATCACTTTACTCAGGAACAAGACTAGTAGAGTCATCATGAGATAACATGCCCATTTTTATGCCATAATTGTAAGCTCACTAATTATATCTTCCTTCATCTCAATTGTAGCACTCTTGTCCTCTATGAAAATGTGTATTCATTTCCTTGTTTCACCTACTTGATCCTTAGCGATTACCACAAAAAATGTTCTATATTTTTGTTGTACCAAACTATGGAATTCAACAAAAGCCACGTTGATGATTTATTTGTCTACCTATTTTTCTTATGAATGGATTCTAATATTTAATCCTAGCCACATAGTTTATATTATATTCTTACTGAAACTATCTAAATCAACATATAATCTTGCACAGTACTATACAAATGCTTTTATAAATATTTTATTTTCCTGTTGATGTGGAAGACTCATAAAAGCTACCAACTTCCAATATACTACCTTTTGTAATCCTATCAAATAAAGTATCAACATCAAAAGGACCTTGGTTTACCTCTTTAGCCTCCTTAGCTTCCTTCTTCTAAACCTCAATCTGAAACTATTCTTTATCAAACTCTTCTCCTGACTCCACAAGAACATGATCGACCTTGGTGTCTTTTTTTGGTTTCACCTTCTTGTACAATGTACAAATAGGAAGCACATTCTTCCTTTGGTCGAATGGATTTCCTTTTTTAGTCTTCTCGATTTTACCACCGAAGGACAACTGACCTTGCAGGGTGCCAGAAGAGCTACTAATAACACTCTGATTGATTCTCTTAAGAGCAACAAGCTCTTTTTCTGTCAACCCTCTTTTTGCATCAATTACCTTCTTATGCTTCTCAAATATCTTCATGATATTGTTTTTAACCTCTTCTCTATGATTTTCATTGGACTTGTCTTTAGTGGTGGCGAACCTCTTCTTGGAAGTATCTATTGGATTGTCTAGGAGAATTTTTACATATCTATCAACTATTTGCTCTATAATTTTATACCGAAGTTTTGGTTCCATTGTTTTCTTGGTACACCTTCTTCCATTAAGAATTTTCCAATAGTAACAATGAAATTAATATCATTCTTATACTTATCAATGATATATTTGGGGATCTTGTCCCGGTTATGCATTGTAAATTGTAATGTAGAGAAGAATAAAGTAAATTCCTTTTCTTGTTTTGTAACACTAGATTATACCTTATCATTCGCTCAACAATCTTATGGCTACCAGTTTCTCTGTCGACCAGATAATTAGACCTTGACTAGGTAGGGTATTCATGATGTAAAATAACAAACACAACGCAAGGGTTCCAAATCAAAATGATACATTCTTCTTACTTTTTTGCACTAGTTCAAGTTTTCAATGAATTGCTACTTGATGAGATTGTAGAGGTCATAATAAAATTTGTTGTTAACCATATCATAGGTTGTGAATACAACAATATTAGAAATAGAATTTTCTTATTTGGAGTATTAAACTTTTTTTCCAAAAACTTGAGCTGCAAATCTTAGCACATTTTTTTTTACTGTGTGCACAGCTAGAGATCTTCCATCATGAGCCACATCAGTGAGTTTTTCAACATCTTTCATTTTTATTACCTTTGATCTTGGTAAGATGCCATTGTCATTTAACCTTGTAATTGTCTTCATTACATCCTTACTAATAAAGTGTGACTCATCTAGCCACAAAAATTATCATGAAATCTTCTTATAGCCATTCTAACCCATTTGTCATCATGACAAAAGTTCACAAACCAATTCCATACATCCAGTTTCTTTCCAACCAAAACCCCAAATTCAGGTTTAATCTTCAAATATTTATTGGATAGTTATTTTTCCCATAAATCCAACCATTTTGAGTTATAAAATTCATCTAATTTATAATGCAAATGAATTTGAACATCTTTTGAAGGAATCACACTATGAGGAATTCTCAATAAGAATCGAGTCATATTATTCTCAATTGAGATGTTCAAGAATTTATTAAATTCATGTCATGGTTCAACAACAACATCCACCAAAATGGAACTAGTAGAAATTGTGGGAGTAGCCATAGTAGGAAAATATAGATAAAATGACAAGCACATAGGAATACCTTAGTCAAAGATTGTAGAAACCCTAGTTTGCGCGTCAACTACCTTCACTCTTTACAACTTTGAAAATTCTTTTTGATTAGGTGAATAAATGAATTGACATATCCTTTTATCTCAATTTTCACATTAAATGCACTATGAATAATAAATGCTTTCATAACTATGGTCACTTTTTCATCGGACGGAGATGATATCATCAGGTGATTGTCAGTTGTCTCATTTTACCGATAACTTCTAATTGAATAGACCTAATATATCTGTATCTATTTTATTTTTGTAGGGAAGGAGATGACCACACAATATTTCTCCCCCTCAAAAACTATAGAAGAAATGTTAATTACTAGAGAAGGGGTCTGCATCGGAACCATAACCACCATCTTCCTTCTTTCTCCAAATATTTTTCATCTCTGCCTTAACTTCCTCCCTATTGATATTCTTTACTGGATCAGTGGACTTAATAAATCAAAATTTACAAAACCTTTATATATGTCCAACCTTATTGCATTTGTAACACTAGTTGGTCTTCTTATCTTTCCTTGACCTTCACTAGTTAGCCTTATGTACATATACATACCATGTATCACAATAACTAGTAAACTAATTGCTTCTATTTGGTTTTCAACATTGATTAGCTTTATGACCATAAATATTGCAATTAAAACATCTACCCAAAAATGTTTTATCTTTTTTATTTCCTCTACTTCTACAGTTTAATGTTTTATGTCCTACTTTATTACAATTAAAGAAGTGACCATTAAAAGAATGGTATTTATTACTTACCTGTTGTTCTACCAGAGCCTTGCCTTTGTCTAAATGTTTGATTTTGGTTGCAACTTATTTTATTGGAGCACATTGTTTTGAGCATTCGTCAGTTAAACCCAGACCTTTCTTGATTATTGGTGATCTTTGAGTCATTAAGATTTCATCAAGTTCTTCAGAGCTAATGGTAGATTTTTCTTCCTTCTTATTTGATTCTTCCAAGTTATATTTTAGAGAAACAACTTAATTTTTCAACTTCTTGCATTGATCCAACTTGTTATTAATTATATTTTCAAATATTGTTTGGTCTTTTCTTCTTCTTCCCTCTTGGCTTTCAAATCACTGATAGTAATATTTTCTATCTTGACTTCATTACTTATTACTTTGTGCCTCAACTTGAATTTCCAAATTGAATCCTTAAGTTTCTCAATGTAGACATTTTCCATTTGAAGATTTTTTGAGAGCTCTTTGTTTTCATCTTCAATAATTTCAAAATCTTCAAACATAGTCATGAGATCATCTTGATCCATGGTAGATCTAGGCATTGCATGTCAAACCTTCCAGATCTCCTTAAATTTGTTAGACTCTTCTAAAAAAACTAACTCTGATACCAATTTTTGAACATCCAAAATACTAAGAGTGGAGGGGTGAATCAATATTCCCTTGAATAATTTAAAACTTTTAAATAACTGTCTGCATAAAATTATTTAAATATGATGAAAGGAAAGCATAGAAAGTAAATAATGCATAACACCAAATTTTTATCGTGGAAACCCAAGATGGTAAAAACCACGGAGAGGGTTAACTCTCAAGTATTAAGTAACCAGTTAAAAAATTACAAGGGTGGCTCATTTCCAGTGTGGCTCAGTGTTGGCTAGCTCACTATTGGTGGGGCTCACTGTCCAAAATACAAAACCAAATAGGATAGTTGAGAGTCAACTTATAACTGAAGTAAAAAATTCCAAACTGAACTGTCAGAATTGCATCTGTAAATACATAAAATATAGTTCTCACTGAAGTAGAAATATCTATCTATACAGTCACTAAATCACATATATTCGCTTACCATATAAAAAAATAGATCACATATACAGATCACATATCACCTCATAGATTATCATAGACATATATCTACATGTGTTGATACCGCTAACAATATATACAAACATCAGTGCCAAAACTGATCATGTCAGCTTGAACCGAATATAAAAAATTGTAAGCACACAACTAAAGAGTGTCAAAGATGTCGGTCATATGAAAAATGTATCTCATTCTTATTAGAACATATCTGGACCGAAACACCAATGTGCTACTTAAATGAATGTCGGTACTAGTGCTATCGGTAATAACATTTTTGGGCCCAAAATAATGACATCAATGACAACATACAATTGATAGGGGTTGACAATATTGTCAGAATAATAAGTTTGTAGTTTTGATGTTTTCAATAAGTGTCGATATGCAAGCAGAGATTCTTTGCATATTTATGTATTTTGTTTTAGTGAGTCAATTGAGAACATATTGATCCTCATTATTTATGTTATTTCATGTATTTATTTAAGTCTCTAGCACTGTGACTGTGTTTCTATAGAAATGAAAGATATGTTGTCCTAGTTCCTATCACCCTAACGACATGAATGGACTCCATGTGTTAGTGATTAGGGAACTTGTCTCCATCAGAAACTCAAATGCTTCAAATAGTGTCAAGGAAATAGTGAGTTTGTCTAGTACCATTTTCAATCAATTTAAGGTTGTAGATATTACGTCTATTATTATTTTTCTTATGTTCTTCCTTGTCCTATTTTAATGTGTATTCTCCTTTTGGACGAGTCATCATGAGGTATTTTCTTCTATGTTTTTGTTAGTGTTTGGATTCCCCAATTGAATATGTTTTTCCTTACAACTCCATTTTAAGGTTTAGGTTGAAGATATTAAAAATATATGAATTCTTAATGTAAAATTGACATTTTGTTTATAAATATGAGTTTTTGCCAAAGAAAATTTAAAATTCTATTCTTTAGAACATCCCTAAGAACTTGGAAACTCCATTTTTTTACAATCTAGAATTTCCAAAGAAGGGATGTTACCTTTATTTTTAAAGTTTTTTATAATGTACAATAATAATTTATTTTTACTTGATGTTTCTTATTATTGTACTTGCATATACAACCTTAGACAAAGTATGAGTGTCCCTATATTTTCTAAATGAAGAAAGCAGTTATTCCTTATTGTAAATTTCAAGTGGTAAATATTGATTCCTACGTAACCTTTGTAAAAGAAACTATGTCCAATGGAATGTAGAATCCACATGTAAAAGAATAACGAAACACATACATAAGTTAACATTGCATGTACCTAGGAAATCCATT
The DNA here is from genome assembly GCA_018584345.1 of Thuja plicata. Classification (NCBI taxonomy): domain Eukaryota; kingdom Viridiplantae; phylum Streptophyta; class Pinopsida; order Cupressales; family Cupressaceae; genus Thuja; species Thuja plicata. The sequence goes on from MU224712.1 coordinate 1,235,482, forward strand.
TCAAGAAAAACCTAGCTTCCAAATCACAACATGACTCAATTTATAATCTTAACAAGATGATTGCAATACATTCTAGTTCTTATACATAAAAGATTTTAGTAAAATAAGCAATTATTGTCATATATTATTCCATGTGATTAGGCAAATAAGAACCATGCATCAACAGATTCTATTTAAAACTTCCTATTACTACATATGAACACTTGTTATGTTCACTTACTTGCAAATGCCACTACTTGTGTGCTTGTTTATATAGGCCAAGATTGCACAAAACCATCATGCGCTAGTATTATTTTAAGTCACGAGTCCATAAATATGTATTCACTAAACCATGTGAGACCTATCTTTAAATATAATTATGCAATACATTATCCTTTATGCAAAAGAGTTATACGCTACGAAATAAACAACAATTTTTTTAAAAAAAAATTACTATATAGAAAATAAATTCTTAAAAGTCTTGTAAAAATATTGACAATTAATTCCAATTAAAAAAATATTTATATTCTACACAAAATATATCACAAATCAATAGTTTGTGTGAACTTTGAATTATTTATGATGTAGATACTACAAGTGTCAAAAAGTGAAGATTTGGTGAAAATATTGATTTCACTATTTAAATTTGGCCAAAAAGTGAGACTTATTATTGTGGGCTAACCTCTGATGAATCTAATCATTACACAACTGATGCATGGGTATGAAAGATAGACAAATATGTATCTCTTAGACCTATGACTCAAGATAAGGTAACTAACTTTGTACCTTACATTTGGAGGTTATTACGCATGAGTGGTGATATCATAGATTGGTAAATTAAAGTCATATATCCACCAATTCATATTATGAATTCTACCAACTACGAATTAAGAGGTATGAGAAAAATATTATGAGGATTACTTTAGATAATTACTCAACTCAATTAGTATGGTTCAATGGATAATTTTGTGACAAAATGTTATAAGTTATTTGTAATGGTATCAAATATCATGGAGAGAAGACATACTAGGCTCTTAATTGAATGGATAATTGAATCTCTTAAGGAATGGGAAATGTCTTTAAACCACCTTCCCTATAGTAGGATTTTTCATTGGAGACTTCCATATCAAAATATTTGTTTTAGACCAATCCTTTTCTTCTTAATTTTTTTTTTCATAAGAATGTACAATAGTTTAAGAATTTCCCTTCAAGGGAAAGCATTGAGGTAATGAGTGAGTTGGGAAGGAAGAAGTTATGTTTTAGATGCAAGAAACATTTATCACTTGGGAATATATGTCTTTGGGAAAGGATATGTGCATTGCATTAAGATAAATTTTGAAGATGAATCGAGATCTAAAGACCCTAAACCATAGAATAAAGAAGAAACTGAACTAGAGATTAAATAACAAGACAAATAAAAGGAGGAAGAAGAAATTTCAAAAGGTTCTCATGCTACACTCTTTGGTACTATAAGGTACAATAATTTTTTCAACTGAAAATATTTTTGGGGACAAAGGGTTACTATATTCATTAACGCTAATTCTACATATAATAAATTAGGGACTAATGACAAAGTGAGGTCTCAAAATAGAGTACTTCAAAGGATTCAATTGAATGGTGACCAATGGGTTCACTTTCCAATGTTATTTAAAGATCTCTTAATTGAACCTTAATTTAGGAGGATCTGATAAAAACTTATAATTTATATGTTTCTAACATATGAGACACAAATATGGTCCTAGGTATCTAATGGTTGCACTTATTAGGTGAGATCATATAGAATTTAAATTGACCATAGAACTAAAGTCTTAGTTTGAAGGGAAAGAAGTGATATTTCAAGGGACGATCAATAGAGTACCAAGGATTGTATTTTATAGACGTTCCTATTTCATCATGAGAAAGTAGAATGGGTAACTTAATGCCTAGTAAGTATGACAAACTCAGTTTAAGGTAAGATAGAATACACATAGATACACATAATGTATAAAACAACAATGATAAAGTATTCAACAACATTCCTCAAAGAAGACCACCCAATAGAGGCTTCAAGCATGTAATTGAGTTTGAGGATAGTGCTAAGCTCATCATTACTAATCCTTGTTATTGTCTCAAAAGGCATAAGGGTGAGATTTAAAAGGAAATAATGAACCATTTAGAGATGGGGCACATCTAACCTAGTTTGATTCTTTTCATTTCACCCATATAGTGGATACAAAAGATGACACAATGAGGATGTGCCTTGAATACATAACATTATATAAAATAATATCAACAATTTATACCTAATCCCCAGGATCAATGAAATGATATATGAACATCATATATATTTTTATTTTTCAAAGATAGATCTTAGATTAGACTACCATCAAATCTGAGTCTAGGAGAAGCATATTCACGAGATGGATTTTATTTGCCACTATAGGAACTATTAATTCTTGGTCATGTCATTTGGTTTCAAAAATGTCCTAATAGCCTTCTAGTCATCCATGAGCCAATTTTTTTTGTAAGAAATTGATACATTTTTCCCTTATCTTCTTTGATGATATCCTTGTTTGTAGCAAGACATAGAAGGAGCACTAATGATATATTGATGAAGTTTTATCAATTTTGTAAGCATATGCTCTTTTTATAAAGGAGTAAAAATGTAAGTTTTTTTTAGGAAAAATGTTTTATATTTGAGCACACCATTAGTGCAAAGGGACTAGAGGATTTTTAAAATATTAAATAATTTTTGGATTGGCCTCCCCTAAAAAGTCTAAAAATGTTGCAATTATTGGATAAGTGCAAGAAGTTGGGTCCCAATCCAGGGGAAGTTTTCTGGACTTGGGAAACACCGCTATAAACATGTGTATGCATTTTATTAAAAACATGTATGCATATAGGTTCGAGCACTCAACCAACAA
>MU224712.1:1240863-1296448 GCA_018584345.1 Thuja plicata
TGAAGTTATAATTTCATTGAGAGAACCTAAGAGTTTTTTGGAGACATACTCATGTGTCTTGAACTCATAGGGTTTGTAATTTAGAGGTCTGTACGACATAATGTTATTGTCTCAGAGGCTTGATTATAATGTTCTTCAAGTTTGGTGGTAAAGAGCTAGCAAATCCAATGGCTTTGGTGGATTTGAATGTTTGAGTGTTTTTAATGATTCTATAGGATGTTCTTGAAGTATGTGATTGATGATTTGGTGTTACACATGGATCAAAATGATCATATTGCTGGAGTTTTCAGTCAATAATAATATTTTTATTATTTTTCTTGTTCTTGGCCGACTTAGTTGGTAAATCATGTTGCGCAAGTGCTAAATTGTGAAATCAGGAAGATTTATGATCTCGAGGTGGTGATTATAGACCATGGATATGATTTAGTAGTTAGAGATGAATTTGAATCAAGAGATTTGGCACTTTAATTAAAGAGATGGCGAATAAGGTTTTGTCAACCTAGATTGTGGTATAAAATAATAAATTAGGGAAAATTCAAGGTGTGGATTGTGGATGCAAATGCTAGAGGTCGATAGAAAAGAGAGAGCTTGATTTAGTGGTAATCATAAGTATTTCAACAAGGGTTGAACAGATATCTGCATTGTGCTACAATGGAGTTGTATCAGACATAAGTTAGATGGCACTTACACAGTTCACAAAAAGTTTATAGATCACTGTAGTGATCAGATTGTAAGGCAGTAAGCCTTCCTCAAGGTTGTAGCTTGAGGCTTTTTATTTGAGTAGTGAGCTCTAGGCACTGAGCCTTAATGCATGTGCATTCCCCATACATTATAATAAGGTTATACTTCTAACAAGGTATTTTCTTATTGTGGGTAAACAACCCCACCATGGTTTTTCCCCTAATAGGGTTTCCACAATAAAAATCTTGTGTCAAATGAGTGAATGTGATTCTAATTTGTGTATGCATGCATATTTTCTTTTCAAGTAATTAGATAAAAATTTAGGGTATTCTTGTTTGAAGGGTTTTAAGGACAAAGGGGTTAGAGATTAACAGTTTTGAACAACTAATTCACCCCCCCTCTTAGTTTTTCAACTTCCATATTAATAACAATTGGTATCAGAGCTTTGGTCCCTTGAAGCAAGCCTAAAAACTTGAGGGAGATCAAATATGACAACCTACAAGAAGGATAGTCTAAGGTTTGAAGGAACAAACTAGCCTATATGGAAAGGACAAATGATCACTCACCTAAGATGAATTGGAGAATAATATTGGACCATCACAAAGAACTCCTAAACTCCTCCTACAGATCTATCTATGGCTACTCCAGTTGAGAAGAAGCATTTGGAGTATGACATCAGAGCAAAGGAAGCATCGCTAAGTGCTCTAGTAGATATAGAGTATACAAATGTAATGGAATTAGAGACTACTTATGAGATATGGAAAAAGTTAGAAACCCTACATGAAGGTGATGCATGTGTCAACCAAGCTAAGCTACAAAGCCTAAAAGGAAGGTATGGATATTTGAGAATGTCTGAGGATGAAAACATTAAATCTTATATGTTGAAGATAAATGAATTATTTTGTAGCATCTAATGTGTCGGTGGTGTATTGTATGAAGGAGAGATTGTTTCAAAGGTGTTGAGATATTTTCCTCCTGCATATAAGATAAAATTTTCTACTATTAAAGAAATCACAACTCTTGTTGTTGTGACAAGAGATACATTCGTTGGTAAGTTATCTACTTTTGAGATGAGCGAATTTGGTAATTATCTACTCAAAATTGAATCATCTTTTAAGTATACTATATCAGGAAGAGACATGTATAGATTAGATCAAATTGATGGATATACAAGAAGGGTATCAAAATATAAAAAGGAAATAAGAGAGCTTGAAGAAGAATAAAGATAGCTTCCATAATTGGAAGCACTAGTTGCAAGGAGACTATACAAAGGATCTGGTAAGTACAAAGGAAAAATGCCTTTTGAATGGTTTTTATGTAAGAAGATATGAAATTATTCCTCTATATGTTTGAAGAGATTTCCTTAGAATAATTCTGATAAGCCTAAAAATGAAAATAAGTGTTATTATGTTGTTGATGATGAGGGAGTCACTAATGTTGAATCTGATAATGTTAAGAGTGAAGATGAACTTGTTTTGGTTGCAATTATGGAAAATGAATCTAAGACTATCAATATGATGTCAAGTGTTATTGCTAACAATCTTGTTGAATATTTCATGACTATTTTTTTGGATAATAGTGTGATCAAGGATGAAATATCAATTACTCAAGAAGATGGGTTAATCCCAATTGCTCAAAATGTCAAAGGAGACAAATGGACTATTGATAGTGGGAGCTCACACTTCATGACTGATAAAGAGAAAAAATATGTGGAACTTGAGATGCATGAAAATATTATTGTCAAGAGGGAAGATAAATCCAAAGGTAAGAATTTTGCAACTCATACTATTGCAAAAATTTATGCTAGTGATATTATGAGTAATGTTCATGATAAGTGTATTATTGAGGAAATCAAGTCTAGTGATATCTATGATATAAACTTATTTGCATGTAGTGTTGTTGAAAAGGGTGACCTTGAGAACTCTATGAGTTGTACTATTGAAGAAGAAAAGATATTATTCATTCAAAGGAACAAAGAAAATTACTGGTTGATAGACAGTGGATGTTCACATCATATGACTAGTGACATAAGGAAGTTTGTGAAATATGAAGAATATGATGGTGGAATTGTTAGATGGGGTGACAACACTAAAGGGAGAATCAAGGGAAGAGATACTATTTTCTTAGAAGAAAGGAATACAAAATGTAATGTGCTACATGATGTTTATTTGACTTACTATCTTCTCAGTGTTGGTCAATTAGTTGAAGAAGGATACACTCTACACTTTAGTAATTAAGGATGCAAGATTCTTAATAATTTCACAAGTGAAGTTAGGTTAGGATCAAAGAGAAAGAGAATTTTTTCCATCTAAATAATGAAGGAACAAATTATCAGATCACCTAGATTGAATAAAGTCAAACTAGATCATACAAATATAGACAAGGAATCAACCTTAACAAGGCGCTACACCAACAATGTCTACACCAACAATGTCTGAATCAAATGCAGAGGATCTCAAAGGAAATAGTTGATGAAACTAATGTAAGAAAAGAAGAAGGCAGAATGTTGGAGTAAAAAAAGCCAATGATATCAAGGTATGAAAAATTGAATAATTCAGAAGATAGTCACCAACCTGTTCATTCTAGTATAAGTCAGTCTGATTCTTGCAAAGATATATTAAATAAACAATGTGTTGGTATACTTTTTGAAATGGAAACTTATGATGAGAATCAAATCAAGAGTGGTGAAAAAGGGTTGGTATTTAAAAAGTAAGATTCAGTAGATGCAGGTATAATAATAAATGAAAAGGGATAAACAAACTGTAACAATTTCAATGATCAAAATCAGAAGGATGTCAAACAACTTAAGGAGAATGAAAGAAAAATGTCATTTGAAGGAAATATAAACTCATATTATAAAAGAACTATAGAAAAACACATTTTATTGATTTATGAGATTGAGATAAGAGAATTATGCAAGGCCTACACAGATGATCAATGGGTCAGATCCATGTAAGAAGAACTTATACTTGCAAATGAGTATAAAGAGAAGATCAAGACCTGTTCAACCAAGCTTGAAGCACTGCTAATTCAGAGAAGGTCATTAGACAACCATGTTATTAGATTAGAAAAAGGAGAATGCTCAAAATCTAACTAGAACAAGTCCAAATCAGAAAGTAAGAAAAGGAATAGGACCAAGAGGAAGAACTTGGCAAAGGAGTATGAAGATCAAAGGTTCAAAGGTAAAAATATTATTTGTAATAAGCTTGGACACAAAGAAGTCGATTGTAGAAAAAGGTATCTATGCTTTAAATGAAGAAGGAATGATCATTATACAGGTATGTGCATAAGTATGAGGTGGGAGATTGATACTATTAATAAAGGTAAAGTCATATGCTTTGCATGAAATAAATTTGGTCACATTGTTAGTCAATGCACTACGAAGAAGAAAGAAAAGGATGGACCAAAGATAGTTCTACAAATCATATACAACTTATATGAACTTACTACTGAGAAAAAAAGGACATGCGGAAGGATGGCCAGAGAAGGAAGAGAAAAATAAAAGGCAAGGTAGACAAGTATGCTCAAACAAATATGAATGGAAAATAAAAATAAAAGGAAAAGATAAAGAAGGAATAGAAGGATAAGAAGAGGACAAGAAGAACGAATAACAAGGATACAATAGATATGGGATCCACTTCCTCGTCCTATTATAAACTAAGATACAAAAGGATGCATCAGTCCATAAGAGATGCATGAAGATACCATTAAAGTTGAATTGATGTATGAAGGCTACTACTCAGGGGGAGTAGTATGCATGGTGAGGAAAATTTATCTAATCTCAACTTGGGTATTTGCAGGGAGCTACAAGGAAGTACATGAATTAGCAAGTTAAGTGTTTGATTAGTGTATGGATGTCTTAGAGGTGTGTATGTGCAATAAAGGAAGATGAGGTTGATAAGGTAGTAGAAAAAGAAAAGGAAAATGAGGCAGACATTGTTATGACAAAGAAAGTTTTTAAGAAAAGTTGATACGCCTTTGTCATTGATGTCAAAGGGGGAGATAAACAAATGTGAAAAAGTGAAAAAATATGAGGATTGAACAAAAAGTAAAAAAAAGAATAATATATGGAGAAAACAAAGAATCAAAAGAAATATCAGAGGAGATGAGAAAGAAGGAAGCTGATTAGTTTGAGAGATGTAAGTTTATGTATACTTTCACAAAAGAAAGAAGTTAGATAAGATGTCTGGTGTGTATCTAAGGGGGAGAAGTTGATGAAGAGAAGAGTATGTAATCTGATTAGAACCATGATGAGCATGTTCCCATGGGGAGAAAAATCAAAGCAGAGAAGTGTCATTATAAAGACTCTAAAAGATAATGTTGGATTGCTCGTAGTACTCTTGATTATCTTTCTTGGAGTAAGATTGTTGGTTTATGATTATATCACTTAATTTTCACATCACATGTTGTCATTAATGCAAAAGGGGGTTATTTTTGGCATATTAGAAAGGTTGGATGATGGTTGTGTTGGCATTGATGTCAACATAGCTAAAGAATTGATCAAAGGAAGTAATCAGAAGAGTTATTTTCTTGATGCTAACTTAGCCAGTGGAACAAAATGTTAAAAGGTCTGGTGAGAAGTGGATATTGCAGAGATGAAGTCATGCACATAGAAGAAGTATGTTGAAGGTATCTACAATGTTTATCCAAAGTTACAAAAGGTTTCATGATGATTTGGACAGGTACCTCGGTTGCAAAAGGTGAATGGAAGACAAGGTGATAGACTGTGTTAACAGGGTGATAATATGTGTTAACAGGAAAATAGAAGGAGGTTCAGTGTGCACAATGAAGTTAGAATTTCATGCAGCAAACCAAAGAGTGTGTTGGAGACATACTCAAGTATCTTCAACTTAGATGGTTTATACTTCATAGGTCTGCAAGGCATAATCTTATTGTCTCAGAGGCTTGATGATAGTGTTCTTCAAGCTTGGTGGTAAAGAGCTAGCAAATCCAATGGCTGTGGTGGATTTGAATATTTGATTATTTTTAATGATGCTATAGGATGTTCTTGAAGTATGTACTTGATGATTTGGCAATACACAAGGATCAAAAGACTCAGATTTGTGGAGTTTTTGGTCAATAAAAATATTTTTATTATTATTCATGTTCTTGACCGACTTAGTTGTTAAATTGTCTTGTGCAAGTGCTAACTCATGAAATCTAGAATATTTGTGATCTCGAGGTGGTGATTATAGAACATGGATAAATTTTAGCAGTTAGAGATGGATTTGAATCAAGAGATTTGGCGTGTTGATTGAAGATATGGTGAATTAGGTTTTGTCGACATAGTTCTTGGTATAAAATGATGAATTAGGGAAAATTCAAGGTGCAGATCGTGGATGTGAATGCTAGAGGTGGATAGAAAAGGGAGAGCCTGATTCATTGGTATTCAAAAGTGTTTGAACAAGGGTTGAACAAATATTGTAATAGTGCTACATTGGAGTTGTATTAGACATAAAGTAGAGGTTACTTATAAAGTTCACAAAATTTTTATAGATCATTGTAGTGATCATATTTTAAGGCAATGAGCCTTCCTCGAGGTTGTAGCCTGATGATTTTTATTTGAGCAGTGAGCTCTAGGTAGTGAGCCTGAATACATGTGCATTCCCCATACATTGTAATAAGGTTATACTTCTAACAACTTATTTTCTTATTGTGGGTAAACAACCCCACAATGTTTTTTCCCCTAACTGGGTTTCCATGATAAATTTTTTGTGTCAAATGTGTGAATGTGATTCTTATTTGTGTATGCATGTATATTATATTTTCAAGTAATCAGATCAGAATTTAGGGTATTATTGTTTGAAGAGTTTAAAGGAAAAAGGAGTTAGAGATTAAAACTTTTGGGAACAACTAATTCACCCCACCCTCTTAGTTGTTCAACAACTATATTAGTAACACCCTTAAGCCATCTAAACATCAAGTTAAACATTAAGATATAGTAATTGAAATAGATAACATAAGATATTGCAATGAAACTTTCAAGAAAATAAATAATATCACATGTAATAAATATCATCCCCTTAAGCCATGTCCTAATTATATCCCCTCAAGAAATCTAAAAATAAAATATTCTAACTCACTTTCAATACTTCGCATTTTGTTTGAAATAGACATATATACACTCTTAGGACCAACAATGCATAAAATTAACGTATTATGCTAGATTGTCATGATGGTCTTAGTGTGAGATTATTTCTATTAGAAAATACCTCGATAGTTAGGTCTTATACTTAGGTGTTGTACATAGGGAAACCCCCTTGGTCTCAAGTAAATACATAAGAGAAATAAAATTACATAACACCAATCTACACTGGATGTTACATATAACACAAATTGGGAAAATTGTTTCAAACTCCAACTATAAACAACATAATATAACCTAATAAGAAATAAGAAATTATTAATGTATTCCTATAATTTTTATGCACTTAGTCAATTGTAGAATTCACCTGACTATGTTATCTAGAGATTTTCTAGTTTTGATATAGATGTTAAAGAAACTAGATCAAGCGATGGTAGACTTAGTTTAAATTTCTTGGCATGGTTTTTTTCAATGCTTAATTTCATTGTGTAAAAGTTCTTTTAAAGCTATTTAAATGTTCGCTTTCATTATAAATTTTTTCCTTGTAAGGTAAAATGTACATTAAAGATTCCTCATTTAGTAATTGTAAATTTACATGTTTCTATACACACACACACACACACACACACAAAGTATTTCATGGATGAGTTTTCCATAGAGGACCTTTTAGGTCAAAATCCTCCTCCACCTCTACTTGAAAACCCTCCATGTCTACCTCCACCTCCACCTCCACAAGAATTGACATAATTAAGAGAAAATATCATGAAAAATATAAATGCAATAATACAAGATATTAATACCATTAGACATGACCCACATCCACCACCACGCCTACTACGCCTTGCAGATTCCATGCAAGGCATTGTGGATTTTGTTAGGGCACTAGATTATGAGTTTGATAGTTTTGCTCGATGGAGGGAGGAGATGCATAATTTTTATGTCAATGGCCTCTCTTATAAAAATGTTACTGATTTGAAAATTTAAAAAAATGATATATATATCGCTATTTTATAAACCCCAAAACTAAAGAACAAATACCTTCAAATAAGAAAATGTTTTTTATTAGGCGGTGTCAACACCCACAGATTATATGGGAATGACAGTGGATGATATTTGACCACCCACCACATGCTAATCATGAGGTGCCTATGTATTTTTTGAGAAAATTATGAGCTGAATTTGAAGTAAGGTTGAAACCCAATTAATTTGACATGAGAGCATTGTAGGGGGTTGGTGGCAGTATGCCACAAGATAGGCCTACGACACGTGTTACTTATGCAGATTGATATCATGTGTGATACTACCATTATTCCTCCTCCCAGTCCACTTATTCTTGGACTTACCTAGCATCGAGCAATGCAATCTGCACTTGGTTCATTGAGTGCCCTTTCGGGAAAATTGTGTGAGCAGTTGACATAGATGAGGGTTGCCCCCAACACACCATATTATTGAATGAGTTCTAGGGATATATGTGTGGGTGGGAGTGATCCTACCCATACTGATGTGGCTGATGATGGAGATGATGTATCTCATGATGGAGATGACACAGCTCATGGTGTAGATGAAATCACATCATATGTCAAATTTCTCTACGCGAAGGATGATCATCTTGCAAAGGTAAATTTATTTATAATTTGTGCAATATCAATAATTAGATTATATTTACATATTAAATTCCATAATATGTGGATTTTTTGGTGAATAGATGATGGCTAATCCTACACCATCTACTATTATGGGAACAAGCGAGTGTTATCATTTTTCATCCACACCAAGAGATATTGACACGCCATTCATGATATGCACATTGAAATATGCATTTAAGTACATTTAAAATAAATAATTAAAGCTTGATTTTAATAATGTGTTAGATATATTTTTTGCGATTGTAGGGTATTGGATTTTCTAAGGTTGTCTCGCATTCAAATTTTGGGCCATCAGTCACAGTGGCTCAACTTCATATATCCATAGTATATTTTTATTCTAGAATTTTTAAGTGTTTATGTACTTACTAATTTATGTAAAACTTTGAGTTATGATATATTATTTGAAATACTACAAGTATGTCAAATGATATTGAATAATGTGTTTGATATTTTTTTTGCAATTATAGGGGATTGGATTGTCTAAGGATGGCTCACATTCATTTCCCGATCCATCAATCATGATGGCTCAGCCTCATATACCGGTAGTATATTTTTTTCCAAAAATTTTAAGTGTTTATATACGTACTAATTTATGTACAACTTTGATTCATGCTTTATCATTTGACATTTGAATAATTTACATTAGATTATTATATATGTTTTTCAGGTAGACACTACCATTAGGATTGGTATGGCTATTGGGTTGAGAAGGTTCCAGCCGTTGACATTGTCATTTGAGGTCACTAATTAAAATTAAATTTGCACTGTCTATTTTGTAGGTCTTTTATAGGGATGATCAAAATTGACCCACATGATCATACTCAATGTTTTGTAATGTTTTTTTGACAAGAGTTGACTGCTTGTACTTTTGTTTTCGACGAGAATGGACATTCACGTCCCTTAGAGGACATTACTCACCATGCTCGCGTGGTAAAATTTAAAATGTTCATTATTTTATTACTTTGTAAGTGAATCATAAATTAAATTTCAATTATATACACATGGTCTCCTCATGTCTTTTTTTTACATGTACGGGATGATGCAGCTACTCATCATACACTAGACACACATGATGATATTGCTAGTGAGCGTACTTCACATGCAGAGAAAGATTGTACATCTCAGTCACCTTCATATGGAGTGAAGAGGATTTCAAATTAGCTTTATGATCAAAGTTAGATTACACACTAGTTATTTTAGTTTCTCGTATTATTTCATGGACTTCTTACATTTTCTCATTTACATGTTATCAGGACTTGTTATCATGCTATCATGACTTGTTACGATAGAAATTTTTATGTTATTATCATGGACTTGTTACGATGAGACTTTTTATGTTATTATCATAGACAAGTGTTATCATGTTATTAGGACTTGTTATGTGATTATCATGACTTGTTACGATGAACTTGTATCATGTACGTGTTATGTTATTTATGGATTTGTTATCCTATTTCATGGACTTTTTATAGTGCTTTGAATTGATATGTTATGTGGACTAGATTTGATTTCTTCTATAAACATTTAAGTAAACATCAACTTATTTTATCATTAAATATCAATTACAATTTCTAAATTAACATTATCTCTAAATAATTTGATCATTTATAGTAATTATTCATTCATAATTGACAAAATCAATAGATTTCAAAACTAACAATAACTAACTAGTATTAGAAATGACATGAAAAAATAACTATAATAAATATCTTAAATTTAATAATATAATTACCTAATATTGAGTGAATGATGTTAAATGTAGATCACTAATCTTACCTTTGATTAACTCTAAAAATAATTAAATATCAGATAGTGACATATTGATTTGAATTATTAAACATAAATGTATTTAGAATATTGAATTTTATTTAACTATAATCATCAATTAGAATAGGCCAATTGATTATCTTGAACAAATATCAAATTGTAGAATAATTAAAATTAACAACATATGACCAATGCATTGTTTACAAAACAAAATTGGACCAATACAAGTTTACCTTGTTGCATATAACATGTGTATGTTCTTCTAGGGGACCTGTGCAACATAAAAATAAATGTTCAAATATTAGAAAATATGTTTTTCAATTAAGTTAAATTAATGCTAGAAAATATGTATTTAAATAAAATAATTGTTCTCACCACTTGTATTAGAATTTGGATTAGTCAAAAGTCAAAAAATGCACAAGTTGTAGTTGTCATCCATGCCATCAAGTTGTACTTGACACTTGAATAACAAAATAATTAGCTATATATAAGAATAATATGTATGTTAAAGGACAAATTAAGATAGTTATCAAAATCAAATTTAAATATCACCAAAAACTTACATGTATTTTATTCAGTCTAATGTACCATTTGCATAAAATATGTATTTAAAAAAAAAACACTTGTACTCACCAAGAATTAGAATTTTGATTAGTCAAAAGTTGGAAAATGCACAAGTTGTATTTGCCATCCATACCATCAAGTTGTACATGACACGTGAATAACAAAATAATTAGCTATATATAAGAATAATATATATGTTAAAGGGATGACTTCAAATAGTTATCAAATAAAATTTAAATAGGACCAAAAACTTACATGTATTTTATTCAGTTTAATGTACCATCCGCATAAAATGTGTATTTAAATAAAACACTTGCACTCACCAAGTATTGGGATTTTGATTAGTCAAAAGTTGGAAAATGCACAAGTTGTAGTTGTCATCCATGCCATCAAGTTATAATTGACACTTGAATAAAAAAATAATTAGCTATATATAAGAAGAATATATATGTTAAAGGGACGACTTCAAATAATTATCAAAATCAAATTTAAATAGGACCAAAAAATTGCTTGTGTTTTATTTAGTCTAATGTACCATCTACATCCTCTCTCTTCTGTAATGCATCTATAATTGCCTCATGCTCTTCCATTGAGAGTGTCCATAATATTTTATTAGAAGGTCTCCCTTTATATATTTCTAATTTGATATTTGTTGCCACCACCAAATGGGAATAGTGTATAATCTTCTTTTATGTTTTGTAGTCTTCAAAAGCTGGTAAACCATTCCTTCTTTTAAGGTATTTATGTATCCATGTACAAACTACCATAATGGACCCAATTGGATACTCAAAACAATCATCATCTACTCAATGACCTATTAATTTTTTCTTAGGTTCTACACATCGATCTAACCAATACTCAGTCTGCTCTTCATTCTCCTTAGGTGCAACAACATCATACACATGTCCTGCAAACCAAAATTAAGTGTACATAAACTGTTAAATATAATTCAAATACAATCATATTATATGACATACATAAATAATATAATTTAAATAAACATTAAATTAAATTAAATTAAATTACCAAGTTGTATGAGGTCTGAAACACAATCATAGTCTTTTGATGCAAATGCATGATCTAGGTCTTCATTTGTTGTATCATCTTGATCTCATGTCTCACTAGGTGTTAAGGATTTTTGTTTCAATTCTTCAACCCATTCCGTATTCTTGCATGCTTCTCAATCACCTACAACACAAAATTGACAAAAACATGCAAGTTCCCTAGTCCATGTATTCCAAGTGTTAGAATTAGAACTCTTAAATGAATGTCATTTAGCTAACACACTGATTATATCACAATCATATCTCAAAAGGATATTCTTCTCTTCAACTAGCTAGAAAAAGTGCATAATTGTAGAGTTTTGACTTGATCCTGTAGACCAACTTAAATTAAACCATTCCATAATTGCATGTGCATCTATAAATTTGGTTTTTCCCTCAAATTTGAGTTTCTCTCTACAAAGGGCTCTCTTAACACATGCACCAGCTCCACCATGTTCTCATTTCCTATGTCCAAACTCAACAAAACTCCACATATGTTGGATATTAGCTTTCTTATGTGTCCTACTCAACCAATAAAACATTCTATCATTCTTGAATTGTCATGTGCAATTATATGATCACATTAGATGTTGTATCATATGAATTTCTCTTTCCCTTAAATTGTCATCTAAAAGGTCTTAAAGCAGTATTGAAAAAAATTTGATGAGTGTAATTTATTTTCACTCAAATAGAAATGATACTCCCTCAAAAAAATTTGATTCTCTTATGTACTATCAGGTGCATGCCTATAGACAATATGAACAAAAATTACTACTTGCACTGAATTATAATACTACACTTGGATCTCATCTTCTGGTACGAGTGTGTACTTCTTTGCAAATTAAATGATCGAAAGTATACCACCAACTGGAAATGTATTTTTGTATATGTGAAACCGTCCATCAATCTATTGAGCATTTTGGGAGTGTTTCACATATTTGGGTACAATCTTACTCTTAAATTAATTCAAAAATCTATGAACACTAACTTTTTCAGCAATTGGATTTCACTTTCTTCCAACCTTTCCATCCTTTAATGGATACTTAACATTTTTAAATATTTTTACATTAACTAATTTTTGTGTTTGTGGAATGTGGATCTCTAAGCTATCAACGCACACTTTAATAGGTCATTGTATAGTTAATCTAATAAATAATTAAACTACAAAAACAAGAGATTAATCTAAAGTGACCTATTGCCTTCTAATAGGCAGGAGTATGATTTTTCTCTCAGATCATCGCAAACCCAATGACTTGATACTGTCTAAATGAAGGATTTGCAAAAGGAATATTAATCTATGATGCTAGTACAAGAATATTCATCCAGTGATTATATTAGTTCATTTTAAAAACCCAAATGATATGTTCATATGTTATTGATTGAAATGCTTGAAATATGTAAATGTGCAAAAATACTATTGCTTATTTAGAGAGAAAAATAACATAATAATTCTACTTAAAATTCTCAGATCCTTTGTGATGAAAATGAAGGTTTCTTTTATAGGAAATCTCTCTCAAACTAATGATCAGGATTGAATGTCGAGGAACGAACAAGAATGATTCAAAGAAGTGCAATCCATGTGCAAGGAAGACCATTGGTTGAGAGATTCAGTTAACTAAAATGACTGAAAATTCATTTGAGAAACTTCTAAAGTTGAAAGAGGAGTTAATTGAGTCAGTTTTCAGTTAACTGTTTTGTTTCCAAAATGAGGAGAAGAAGAGAGTTAGTTAACTAGACAAGAAATATTTGTTTCAAATTTGTTGTTCATTCAACTGAAATGATGACACAAAAATACATTTTTGAATATTTAAATGATTTTAATGCACTTTTTACTCAATTTATTAATTTTAATTCTTTTTTTATAGATAATTGATAATTATCTATTTATTTTATCAACATACTAGGATATTAATTAAATAAATGACATAAGGTTTAATTGCCAATATTTTAGGTTTTAGGAATTAAATAACTAAATAAAGTATTATGATAGAATAAGACCTACGATTTAGGTCAGATCAGACTGAAGATGTTGAATTGCGTTTAGGTTTAGGACTTAAGGTGATCAAGATTAGGGTTTTCTTGATGAGAGATTGAGATTAGGGGCCTGCGGTTTTGTTGACCTTTTTTGGGTGATTACATTTGCCCTTCTTTGAATTGATGTGTTATCAGCGTATTGATTCAAAGAATAGTTAGCGATGAGACCAAGAATAGTTTGATGTGGAGCGATGAAACTACTGTTTCAAAGAAAACTGACTTTGAGCTTGATTAGACGAAGATCGATCAAAAGATATAAAACAAAATGCTTAATTTGATTTGAAGCAATGAATTTGAACATATGTAAAAAAATCTTAAACCTTTGGATTAGTTTGAACAAATAACCAGTTTGATTTTAAGCAATGAAACTAATTATCGCTAAGGGGCCGATTAGCAAAATTGACTTGATATGAAGCGATGAAGCTAGCTTGATCAATATGTCTGGTTTCAAGAATGGATGACTCATATACGATAAATTTGTCTGGTTTCAAGTGTATCCATCATTGTATAAGACAATTTATTAGGTTGCCTTTGATTAAAGATAATCTCAACTTGATGTGATGTGATGAAGCTGAGATGCCCCTAGCAATGAGCTCTTGTTTGATTTGATGGTTCGATTGTTTGATTAAAGATACATAGGTTTCTCAATGTTTGATGATGTGATCACTGAATTGTTGAATCCATGATCCCCTCGGGAGAGAAATAAAAATATGGCTAGGTGTCCCAGTGATCAGAAGCAATTTGATTAATAAAATGATGCAAGAAGAGACTGGTATGATTTTGAAGCGGTTGTAAGTGCTTAGGACATATTGTGCACTTGTTTTAGGTCCCGCTGACCAAGTTTGACCAAAATTTAGATACATGGATTGCTCGGAAGAAAACATGAAAGATTTTAATTGGTTCGAAGTCCAAAAATATGGGTTGCGCAAGTGGTCAACTATGCTTGACCCAAAAATTCAACTATCAAATTTGATAAATAAAATGATGTCAGATTTTGATTTTGATCCCAAAAATGGAATCAGAACGGTCAAATTAGCCAGGGGTGTCATTTTTACGTCAATCAGACCAAGTTTAAAATTAGGTCAAAAACATATATAAGGGCCAAAAGGGTCATTTTGTCCTATTTGAGTTTTGAAACCTCCTCTAATAAAAATGGTGATCCACACTCAAGATCATTGATTCGAGCGCTAGAGAGTACATAACCAACCTTGGAACTACAGAGCAGTGGTGAGTGCATGAAAACCATCCTTTTGATTCATGTTTTGTCAAATTTTAATTTTTAAATTCAATTTTACATATTTTTTAGTTGTAAATCCCCAATTTCTTGTATGAGTCCTAGGGAGGCTTGTATGAGAAACTGCTTCCAAATCCTTTCTCATATAAGCCTATTAGATTTATCTTATGCTACCTACCCGTCAGTCGTACGAGAACCTTCTTGACAACCCCTTTTCTCATATCATATACCTTATATTCTCATATTAGAGTTTTTACTCGTACTGATTAATGTGAATACTCATATGAGGTTAGATGCTAATGTAGTTACTCGTATGGAAAACAACGATCACTTTTAAGCTTCCAAACATCCAAATTTGATTTTTTCATTTTTGATCTGGCATCTCTAACATGTTTTTTAGCATATGTATTCGTCGTTTGGTTATTCCAATCATCATACTAATTCTTTGTTGTTCATTTTCTACAGGAGCGATTGGCATAAATTCAGTTCTGGATCAACTATTCACCTACCATGAGATTAGTAGGGAGATTGAGTGATGAGGAGAGAGCTTTCGTTGTAGAGTGTGGGTTTGGTTGGCTGTTGGGGATCCTAGAGATCAAGGTGAACCATAGTTTTCTCACAAGCCTCATGGAGAGATTCCAGAGTGAGCATAATACTTTCCATTTTCCCACTAGTGAGATTACTAGGACACATGATGATGTGTATCACATCGTCCACATTCCTTTTAGGGGACCTCTTGTCCAGTATGAGACTGCTAAGCGACTAGGTATGCTAGTAATTTGTGCATCTTTAGAGATGAGGAAATCCAAGAGAAATGGGTATCATGGGATACCATGATGAGAAGGTATGCAGAGAAGTATCCTCTTGCATGTGTTATGCAAGGTTTCATAGGCTATTTTATCATGCCTGACAAGGGGCAACAAGAATTTTAGTGTGGGTGGGGTTTGATTCTTGAGGAGTTGTTGGATAGGATAGAAAAGCTAGGGTGGAGCTCTTGCTTCTTATCTCACATGTACCATGAGCTACATGAGATAGTATATTGCGAGCCTAAGAGCCTCATAGTAGATCTACTATTTCTTCAGGTCTAGGGGTGGGAGAACCTACTCATATATCGAAATGTGATCGATGATGCCTGATAGGATGGGCATCCATTTATTGAAAAATATGCAAGTTATATTACCTAGCCCCACTTGGGGAAGACTAATTATTGGAGATGGCAGCTTGACAATCTCATAGTTTTCACGTGGAGGTCGTATAGGGGGATAGAGGAATGGGGTGATTGGCGGTCCCAAAGTAGGGATATGTTCATCACATGTCCATTGATCAGACTCATGCCCACTATGATTGAGACATTTGTGGTTTCACAAGTACACTGTCAGTTTGACAGACCACAGGCATTTTCATCAGATTTTATAGCTTATGCCAAGTTTTCTGATGATACGCTTTTGGGATGCAGACCCTGATAGGTAAATGGGATAGAAATGTAGGAGCTCCATGGTTTACAATGGGATACTTTGGATTATTTAGAGGACATTGCAGATGGAGGTGTGACTCCCAAGTACATGGATTACATGGCTTGACACCCCTTCCCACCATTCACAAATTCGACTGCCCCAACACTAAGGATTGAGGAGGGAGGCCCTACCCCAACTGATGTACCAGAAGTAGCACCTAGGGGAGAAGGCAAGGATCCCGGTGCAATCTCAAGAAGAGTAGCACCGATAGAAGGGAAGCATAGGAGAGGAGAGGGAGGGACCTTGGGATATATGGGAGTGGATGCCCTTATTGCTAGACAGGATGCCCCCATTTTTTATGAGGCTACACGATAGGTATGACAATGATGAGACGGGTAGGGAGAGAAGGGAGAGGGTTAGAGATAGAGGACACCTTAGGATGTTATTCATTCATTGAGAGAGGGCCCAAGGTCTACAAATTGAGGTAGTTGTGGCTCATGTAAGGATATAAGAATGAGATCAGTGGATAGTTGATCTTATAGCCGATCGTGATTAGAGGATTGTTGCCTTGACCGCTGAGAAAAATCAGAGGATCATTACCTTAACTGTCAATTGTGACTAGATCTAGCATGTGGCCACACACCAGATGAGCAGGGCATCTTACTATGTTGCAGCCTACAATTTTGTTGTTCCATTAGAGAGGTAGATTGTCCCTTTTTCGCAGCACATGGCTCGGTCAGAGGGTACTCATACGTCACATGCCAATGAGATCATTCCTCTACCACCTCCAGCACCACATGTTCCTACTAATGCTGAGGATATGGCTGAGAGATAGCTCCTGTTACCTTGAAAAATTTTATATCTCCCAATTTTGTACCCCTTTTTGGCTTTGTATACGATTACTTGCTCCGATGACATAGTTTGTATATTTTGAGATTATTGTAACCCTAACATTGATGATATATATAGAGACATATGATTATGATGTCATCATACTTGTGTTCACTGATGTTAATGAGATGTGTTATTTCCTTAAAATGTACTATATGGATGCACTTTATTTTATGATCATGTATGTTTGTGATGACTATGCAAATGTGTATGTAAATGCAATGTTTATGTGAATTTCAAATGGATGAATATGATACTTCTTATGATGATGCAATGCCTTTGTGATATTTTTGATGTCTTTTTTGATGCATATATATGAATGCAACTAGATTATGTAATGGATATGCAATGTGAAATGATCTATATGATGAGTTATGTGATTTTCTACAATGGATATGCAATGCAATGGAATTGTTTTTCAATGCTTCTACAATCTCTTGTAGTAAATTATTGTTGTCAATTACACAAGTACTCGATCATGTCTCCGATGACACACAACTTGACAACTTGGAAAAAGGATGATTGATCAATTCAAACTTCAGATCCCATCTTGGAGAGAGATATTATGTTGTTCTAACTCTATGCAACTATAAATAAAACTAACATGAATGCAACCTAGGACTTTGTCACTGGATTTTGAGTTGAAATTTTTCATCATTAAGAATTTGGGACATCGGATTTGATACAAACCTTACTGGTGCCACTGCGAACATAAGGATATGAGTATGAATTTCATTAGATAAAATGTGGTAAACCAACATAAGCATCAAGGCAAAAAAAGCCAACATGGCCTGAACATTGTTTCTAGTTAATGTTGCAAGATTTCACCAGCATCGAGTCATACAAAGTTGAAATAACCATGAGTGTGATCTTGCATAAACATATAGATTAATAATAGTCAAGGAGATAGTTCTAACCTCACCTTGGTGTAATAATAAATAGAGTCGAGGTATTGAGGCTTTTTTTGCCTTAATATAGAAGCTCTTATCATAGACACCTAGTTTTACTTGTCCTTGTCAGATCATCGAGACCACACCAACAAGAAATAATGAGAGAAAAGATTAGAGAGAAATCATTGATAACAGAAAACATCCAAGAAATTTTCAACATATCTTCAACAATTTTTGTGAGTGTTTTGTTTTTTTCTTGTCTGTGTAGGGTGTTGAGAAACGCCATCGTTCTTTTGAGTGCATAGTGCTTGATTTTTATTAAGCTAGTGTTTAAGGTTCACATTGTTTTATCCAATGTGTGTTGAGAAATAAAGATGTATTCAAATAAGTAGTGTTAAGAAACATTGTTGATTAGGATGTTGAGAAGCACCATTGTGTCAGTGGTAAACTATCCTTCAAGGACTAAGATACTGACTCTGGTTTGGTTCATCAGATTTGATCAAATTGGGGCACTTTCCCCCTAGTGAAAAACTTCAAATCAAGATGACTAACCTAACTTAGACTGTTGGGATAAATCTGATTCAATTGCCCCCAGACTATGACTCTGATTGGTTTCAATCCAATCAAGCCACGAGGGTTCTCTGAAGAACCAAAGTGTCACAAAAGTGACTAAAAGATATGCACAAACTGAAGAAAATGATAGGAAAGCATGAAGCATTCCAAGACTTGTATTGATGGATGGAGTGCTTGAGTACAAGGGGCACCTTTTTACCAGGTCTTCACGTACTTAGCAGAGATTCTATTTTTTCTACCAAGGCACCTGTTTACTAGGTTTTCATCGAGGCACCTTTTTCATTCTTTTTCAATTTTTTAAAAATATTTTTATCTCTTTTTTTAATATTATCAAGGTGCCTATTGATACGTTTTCACCAAGATGATCATTTTTCAAGACCTTTTCCAATTTTTAGTTTTTCTTCAAGACATTTTTCACTTCTTTTTTTTTTTTATCTTTTTTCAGGACAATATAGATATGTACATGTTGGATACTAAAAATGCTTTAGGTGTAGAACTTCTTCAGATGTAGAGTGTTTATGGGTTCCCAAAGCTATTCTCCTTCTAGTATAGAGAGTCGATAGGCTCTAGAGAAAAATTCTACAGTAATGATATAGGGACCCAACCAGTTGGGTTCAAACTTCCCCTTTTGTTCTCGATGTGATTGATTGCAGGGATTTTCTCTCAACACGAGGTCACTAACCTGAAGCTCTCTAGGCTTGACCTTCTTATTGTATCCTCTTGACATTCTCTGTTGATATGTTATGAGATTATCAAATGCCACTTGTCAAATCTCATCCAGTAGTTCCAGATCTTGAAATATTAAAACTTTGTAGTCTTCATCTATTATTAATCTATGTAGAGAAACTCTTAGAGATGGGATCTCTACTTCTATGGGTAAGACTGCTTCTACTCCATATACTAGAGCAAAGGGGGTTTCTCGAGTAGGCGTTTTGATGCTTGTTCTGTAGGCCCATAATGTAGTATTGATCTACATATGCCAATCCTTTCCAAACTTGTTCACAATGTGATGCAATATTTCCAGAAGATTCTTTTTTGAGGCCCCGGCTTGCCCATTTCCTTGTGGGTAGTAGATAGAAGAACAATGTTTCTTGATTTTGAACTTATCATAGAGTTCATCTATATTACTATTATTAAAATTCCCTCCATTATTAGTTATAATGGATGAAGGGATACCATATCGACACATTATGTGGTTCAAAATGAATAGGGCCACTTGTTATCTTGTTTCTTTTGTGAGTGGGACTTCTTCAACCCACTTAGTGAAGTATTTAACGACTGTTATTATGAACTTGTGTCTATTTGAAGAGGAAAAATAAATCTTCCCAATTAGGCCAAATTCCCATTGTTGAAAGGGCCAATGTGTGATAAAGGGAATAAGCTCCCTGGCTAGATCATGTATAATATTTCCATGCACTTGGAATTTCTTACAAGTCTTGGAGTATCTTATTGCTTCTTTCTCCATGTTTGGCCAATAGTACCCAACTCTTCACATTTTTTGAGCTAGAGTCAGTCCATCAGAATAAGAACCAAAAATACCATCATTGACCTCTGCTAATGCATGTGTGGAATATTCCTTTTCTAGAAACCTAATCAAAGTACCATCTAGTCCTCACCTATACAATTCATTTTCTATTAGAACATAGCGTGAGACATTGCGGATCAGGTGTCATTTTTTATTACGGGTTAGCACATTAGGATTGACTTGATGGCATATGTAAGTGTACGAATGTTGGTAGTAGGATGATTCTTGTCCTATGAAAAAATAGATCATTTCAGATTTAAGGGAGTTATAAGCTAGGAAATGAAGCTCTTCCACCAAGAACTCATAGCGGAAGTCTTCTTCTTATTGTTGTGAGGAAGCCAATGTAGACATTACATTGACAACTCTATTTTTTGTCCACAGAATCTGCTGGAATGTAATGAAGGTGAAGAACTTCTTTAAATCATCAACCACTCTTTTTTAAGGTATGATTTTATCATCATTTTTTTGGTATACATCATTGGTTTGGTTGATCACCGGGTGAGAGTCACCATGAACATGCAACTCTGAAATGTTACATTCAACAACAAATTTAATTCTATTCACCAAAGCTTCATATTCAGCTATGTTTTTTTTGTACAAGGAAATGAGATCTTGTATGCCTTAGGAATAGAGTAGCTATGAGGAGTGATGAATAACATTCCTAAACATGAACCTTTTTGCATGAAATATCTGTCAAAGAACATCTTCAAGGATCTATGAGTGATGTGCAAAATGGATCCATCCAAAAACTCAGCATTGATGGGTTGATCATCTTGTAGTGGAGCTTTAGCCAGTTGATCTATGATGGCTTTCCCTTTTATATCCTTACATTTGACATATTCAATGTTAAACTCACTAGTTAAGGTAGCTTTGCTCATAAGGTATTTCAGTGGATCAATCTTGGTAACTTGTTTTACAGTGTGTGCCAACATATAATGGCTTATTTTTTGAGATGCAAGCACAATGGCCAGACAAGCCTTTTCAATCACTGAGTAGTTCATCTCATATGAGACCAAGGGTTTGTTGATGTAGTAAATAGATCGCTCTTTTTTGTTCTCATCCTCTTGTGCAAGGATTTCCTCTAGTGATGTTGCAATAGCAGAGATGTACAATATTAGTGGCTTTCCCTATGTAGGAGGCATTAACACTGGTGATTTTCCCAAATATTCTTTGATCTGGTTAAAGTTCTTGTCACATTCCTCATCCCATTGATAGGTCACTCCCTTGCATAGATTTTTTGTAAATGGTTGTTCCTTATCTTCCAGTTGTGAGACAAGCCTTCTGATTGATTAAACCCGCCCTTGGAGCATTCTCATATGACTAATGTTCTTTAGTGGTTTCATTTCTATGATCGCTTGTACCTTTGCAAGGTCCACCTCGATGCCTTTTGCTAAGACAATTTATCCCAACAGTTTATCAGATGTCACACCAAATGCACATTTCTTTGGATTCAACCTGAGCCTGAACTGTTCCATCTTATCTAGAATTTTACCCAAATCTTGTAGATGTGTGGATCTTTTCATAGTATTCACAAGAGTATTATCAACATAGTCTTCCATGTTCTTATGCATCATATCATGAAATAATATCATTATAGCCCTCTAGTAGGTAGCACTTGCATCTTTCAAACCAAATGGTATGACGTTCCAACAGAAGGTTCCCCATGTACATGTGAATGTTGTTTTCTCTTGATTCTCAGGAGCAATTTTGTTCTGATTGTATCCAAAGAAGCCATCCATTAGGGAGTACATCTCATATCCATTTTTCATATCAATGATCATGTTAATATCGGGTAGAGGAAAGTCACCTTTTAGATAGGATTTGTTGAGATCTTTGAAGTTAGTGCACACCCAGATGGAATTATCTGGTTTTGATATAGGAACAATATTTGAGATTCATTCAGCATAGTCAATTTCTCTAATAAATCCAACTTTTAGTAATTTTTCCAACTCGCCTTTTATTAGTAGTGCCACATAAGGATGCATCTTTCTAAATTTTTGTTTCACTAGTTTGACTCCAGGTGCATTTGAGAGATGGTGCACTATGAGATCCAGATCCAATATTGGTATATCTAAGTAAGTCCATGCGAAGTTGATTTTATTTTCTTTAAAGAATTCAGTGAATCATTTCAACTACTCCGCTGATAGTGATTGTGCCAGATGGATTATATGTGGATGCTCCTTAGCTCCAATGTTCATAGGTTGCATTGGCTCTATCAACATGAATGATCACTCCTAGAAGTGACTAAGAAAGATATCAAGTACACCATCCTTCAGTGCCTCAGAGAGGTTTTCACTATTGGATGCATCTTTTCTTTTTACAATTTTCTATTCTGAAACCACCACAATGTGGTTTTTTCCTTCAAAATGTTTGTTTCTTTTTATTTTGATTTTCTGATGGAGGTACTTGATATCTACTTCAGTCATGTTCATGCTAGGTTCACTAGTAGAAGAGGAGATTGGTTCAACAATATCGAGGTAATAGGATAATGCATACTCATTAGGAAATGTAGGCATGTTCATGGGTTGTTCTTGAGAATTCCATTCAATGAGTTCATGATGCATGAGTGGCAAGGATTTGATGGGTTCAAGGGTGTTCATGATATGATCGTCACAAACTTGGACTATTAAGTAGAGTCCTAGATTAGTACTCTATATAGACGTGTTCAAATTGGTGAGAGATATAAAGACATTGTCGAAGCCCATGTCAGGGATTTGAGGATCTAACTTGTTAGACCTAATCCTTGAGCTTTCACCTACCTTGAGTTGGGTTATGTATTTCTTTACTGTATCAACCTCCTTATCTAGAGTTTCTTTAGATATACTATCAAATTCATGCTCATGAGAGTCTATTTCATCTCGATCTACCATGTCTAAGACATGAGTGAAGTCTACCCTTTGAGCCCAATTTGGGTGAGTCCTTCCTAGGAATTCTACTATGGTTATGTCCTCTTCTCCTTCATCATGAATTTTATAGAAGTTTGAGGCTTCTGCTTGATAAGGAACTACTACTTGTTCTTCTGGGATATTATCTTCAGTGGCGTTGACCTGGGGTTTTTTTGTTCTTCTTCCATATCAAGAAAGGACAAGACACATGGAGGAACATGATTGGATACTCATCTTCCTAATAAGATTTGTGCCATTTACATGTTAGTGTGTCATTTGTTCTCCTTTCTTCAGCTGACAAGAATCCTAAGCCAGTTGTATTTTTAGAGCTTCTATGCTTGAGTTATATGGGTTCCACGAGACCATTTTCATTACATCATATAGGACCTTTCCATGGATAAACCATATGGTGAACCAACTCATATCCCTTTACATATTTCTCAGGGGAGATTTTGCAATATTTTACATCATTATCCCCAGGCTCTCTATACAACCATTGCAAGGTAGCTTTCTCTTCGTCTTCATCCTCTAGTGGCATAGTTACTTGGATAAAGCTACCATCATAGATTACCTTAGTTGGTGTGGTTTATGGTTTCATGTCTTTTTAAGGCCTCCCATAAGATCTAGGTGATGTGCGAAGAGATGTCAATGATAGAATAGGTTCTCCCATGTATCCACCCATACCGATGTCTCTAATTTTTAGATTCTTCTCCATTTCTTTCATCCTATCATTGGCTGACTCTAAAGTAGAAGCTTCTCTATTATGTGGAATGAGAGCATCATATGACTATCTTAGTGCATTACAAGCATATCTAGCATCTATAGGAATGGTGACCTCAACACCATTGAAGTGGAACTTGATGCACTAGTGATAAGTGGACTAGACAACTTGTAGGACAGGGGAAGTTCCAAAACCTGAAATATGACCTCTCTTTCTATGGGACCCACTCTAATGGGTAGAGTTATGAGACCTTTGGAGGATCTCTCTTATTCACCATATCCCTTTATTGTTATCTTCTATTTGGGATCAATGGCATGTTCTGAAAAAACCCAATTATTCTATCAACTTAAAAGTACAAGTATTCAACCCTGCACCTCCATCTATCAAACTCGTTTGATACGATGCTTGTGGATCATGAATTCAATATGTAGGAGTAGATTGTGAGGGTGACTCAAAGAATTATCATCTTCTTCCAAAAATGACAGGTAGTGGAGTGAGGTCAAGTGACCCACCATGGATTGAAACCAATATAAGTCCAATTCTTTAGGGACATTGGAAGTTGACAGGGCTTTATCCAGAATCTCTCTGTGAGATGGATATATTTTGAGCAATTCAAAGATTGAGATTTGATCATTTGTTCTTTACAATTTCTCAATAATTTTGTAGTCATAAGCATGAGACAAAACCAGTTGCTTGGAATTTGACACCTTAGACATAGTTACAACTGGTTGTTTTCTGGTTAGTGTAGAAGGTTTGGATGTCACTAGTTGTTTACTAGATGCAGATGGGTTGGAAGGTCTGGCTCCTCTTAGGGTGACCCTTTATTGTGCATGGGTCATAGTGTTAGCTTCTCTAGACTCTTTTTCATTCTTCTTGACAATAATGACGTTGCAATGGTCAGAAGGGACTATCTCAAGCATGTGTATGAAATTATCATTGTTGGCACCATATGTGTGGTGTATTTTGGGACCTTGCTTGGAACTTTCCTCTTTCTCATACTCATGAAAAGGAATTTTTAAATGCTTTATGATCAACATTTGTGGTAGGGTTTCCAACCACAATCATTTTATTGTTAATGAGATCTTGGATCTCATGCTTGAGTCTCATACAATTCTCTGTCTTATGTCCCTTGTTCCTATGAAATTTATAGTAGTCATTATCACTCCACCATTTTAGTTTCACCTCAGGTTTGTATGGTCTAGAGTTGTCTGGCAACATGATCAATTTGTTTTCCAGAAGAGTCTTGAGTGTTGATTCGTATGATTCACCTAAAAGAGTGAAGTTCTGCTTGTGTTTGACTCAAGGTTTCTCTTTCATGAGATTACTGGTTCCTTTTGAAGGAGCTTTTCTGGTGTTCTCAACAGCTTTTAGGGCCTTTGTGCCACTTTTCAAATTAAAAACTACTGGATTTGATTAAGGAGAAACATGGTCAACTAATCCATCATTTACCACATGTTTATTTTTGTTCCAGTATTTGTTCTTGTCCTTGGAGCTGGAACCATACTTTCTTTCCTTGTAAAGTGCGACTTTTCCCTTTCTAAAAAGCACATCTTCTATTTTTAGTGCACTCTTCACCATTTTTCAAAGGTAGGTAGATCTTTCATCTAAATGGGGAAGTTGTACTCAGGTATCAATGCATTAGTAAATATATCCATCTTCTTATATTTTGGCATCAGATGTGGATATAAAAAAAAAACTTTCCACCATCACTAAATAAAATTCAAGAAAGACCCCCCTGTTTATTTTTTTGTATTGCATAAATTGGTCAATTTCATGGGATGCTATATGTTGTATGAATAATGTTGTAAAAATAGATTTATCAATCTGTTGAAATTTTTTATTCCAATGGGTAACTTCAAAAACCACTCCATGGCCTGACCACCCAGACTCTGAGGAAAGAGATACATGAGGTACGTCTAATCATGCATAAATTTTGTTTATAGACCATAGGATTCCCAGACGTGGTCTTATGTATTAGAATGATCAACATATTTGCAAAATTTTGGAATTTCTACCCCATGAGGGAATGAAGGTAAGTAAAAGTATTTATCAAAAGGAAATGGATAGATGATTTCCATAGAATACTTTTTGGTTGTTTTCTCTTTCTCCTTCTTCATCTCTTGCATCTCAGTTTGCAAGGCTTGTAGTTATTTTATCACCAATGTTAAAGGAGTTTCTTCCTCTTTTGCGATGACGTCTTCATCCCTATACTAAGGAGGAATTTGTGCTCCTTGTTGTGCTAGTTTGAGAAAGTATTGTTCTTTCTCTCAAGCTATGATGGTTTTCATCATCTTGAGAAAGTCTCTATCATTTTGAAATTTGATTATATTGGCCTCATCAAGCTTGGAGTCACTCGAGGAGTGTTGACTATTAGTAGCCTAGATACTAACACTATGATTTCTATGTTTAGAACACTCTTTCCCTTTCCTATCTCCAAAAATTCTTGAATCAGGCGACTTGTTTCAGGGAGATATTGGCTTGTTTGAAGTTTCTGGTTGTTCTATGAAAAGAGGGTTTGACTCAAATACAAAATGTTGTCTTTCTTCCTCTTGAATTTTTTTGAGGGAGCCTCTAGTTTGTATAGGCATGAATCATCTATTTTCCTAATCAGTGTTGTAGTAACACTGATGTTTTGACTAAGTCCAAGACCAATGATGGTGATGATGACAAAAGGGTAATGCCCAACTAAGAAGGAGATGCAAATGACTCTAATCTGAGTCAAGGTTAACTAATTTGCACTCACTACCCAAAATAAGGACATCATAGACAAATAAGATCAATTTGATGGTGATAGACTGATCAAAGGACTAGACCAACAAACTAGGAATCACGACAACAGATGTCGGACTACCAACGAATTATGACTAACAATAATAACTAGGACAAGCTCATTACTTTGGAATCAGAACTACAGAGGATAACACAAATCCTAAATAGAGGTCTATGATCAGTAAAAATAGGTCAAAAAGGGGATTTGGACATATTTCTCAAAAACCAGTACGAGTGAGTGCAAACTCATATGACTATTTTCTATAGATGATACGAGAAACTAGATTTATCATACTGGAGTGCACACGACAGGTCAAAATAGGCAGAAAATACACATCTTCATATGAGTATTATCACTGGGTTATACGAGAGTTGGCAATGAGTGATACAAGTAAACATAAGTAGGATCCTAACTTCTATGAGTCAGGATACAAGGTCGTACGAAAATGTTGTTTTTAACTCTCTGTTTTGTAGTTTTGTAGTTTTCTATTTTGATGTTTTAGGTTTTCAAGCACAATTAACACATTGCGGAACAAAGTAATCCAAGCACAAAAATAAAATTCTAGATCTAAGAAGATTGTCTGAGTAGAAAAATCTGTGCTCACAAAACTAGGTACACACACAAGAGCTAATTAGAATATGGTCAAAACCAGCCACACAATGGGTCTAGTGATGACGTATTATCCGACTCCAAATGCTAATGGGGGAACAATATGGTGAGTGCCTTGGGGGAGTTACAATCTCCTTTTCACTTGGATTATCCCACTCTTGGGGTGAATTAGGTAGGTTTCTATTCTAGGTTTCTTAGTAAGGGTCTCTGTTCAAATACATCCTTTGTGTCTGTGCAAGCATGATTGAGGCATATAGCCCCACAAATCACCTTAGCATGAGTTGTCATGTAAACCTGATTGAGACCCTAAGACCCTACTATGTGTTAGGCAAGAGACAAGTATAAGATCAAATGGTATTCTTCTTCCAAGACTTTAATCTCAAGGAAGCAATTTATTTATAGTGAGTTGGAGTGGCTTGGATTTAACCTATACTCACTTGGGTCATTCTTACAGGGTGACTACTTTTTCCCACTGTGACTGACCATCTACAAGGTAATCATACCACAAGAAAATGACAACCATTTCTCTAGATTTTTGATCATCCCTGAAAGGGCGAGAGAATAATCTCCTAACATTAGTGTCATTTCAAACACACCAAGAAGATTGTTCTTTGATTAATGTCTTGCATGAGAGGTTCCTGTCTTAATAAAAATAGACACAAAGTTATGTTGATTCCTAATTAGAAAACCTGCAAGACATTGTCAGTAGTTTGATGTTGGATTCTTTGTCAATCATCCTGCAAAAGTATTTTAGAAAAGAAGTCTTTTTCAGTCGACCTATAGGAAAGATTTTAGGCTATGGAGATCAAAAAACAGAAAACAACAAGTGTTCAAATGTAAAAAAATCTTAACAGAAAAGCTTGTTTTTAGAAACCAGAACAATAGATACTCGTACGAGAATCCCTAAGTCCCAATACTAGAATACACTGTAAATAATACGAGTTTCAGTTCCTACTTGTACCACACTATGAGAAAACTTGTACGAGTATGGAAAGTGGAATATACAGAACATAAAACTGAGACTCGCAAATTTTTAAAAGTGCGAGGTCAGAAATGAGATTTTCTGCCCCATGGTGGGTACCAACTATTTGTGTGAAATATGTACCTCTACTCTATCAATGCACACTTCAATAGGTCATTGCATAGTTAATCTAAGAAATATAGAACTATGAAAACAAGATATTAATCTAAAGTGACTTATTGCCTTCTAATAGGTAGGAGTATGAGTTTTCTCTCTGATCATCGCAAACCTAGTGACTTGACACTGTCTAAATGAAGGATTTGAAAAATGAATATTGATCTATGATGCAAGTACAAGAAGATTCATCCAATGATTAGCTTAGTTCATTTTAAAAACCGAAATGAGATGTTCTTATGTTATTGATTGAAATGCTTGAAATATATAAATGTGCAAAAATACTAAATTCTTAATGAGAGACAAAAACAACATAATAATTCTGCTTAAAATTCTTGGATCCTTTGTGATGAAAATGAAGCTTTCTTTTATGGGAAATATCTCTCAAATTGATGATTGAGATTGAATGTCAAGGAACGAACAAGATTGATTCAAAGAGGTGCAATCCATGTGCAAGGAAGACCATTGGTTGAGAGAGTAAATTAACTGAACTGATTGATCAGTCATTTGGGAAACTTCTAAAGTTGAAAAATGTGTTAACTGAGTTAGTTTTCAGTTAACTGAATTGTTTCCAAAATGAGGAGAAGAAGAGACTTAGTTAACTGGACAAGAAAGATTTGTTTCTAATTTGATGTTCAGTCAACTAAAATGATGACACAAAAATGCATTTTTGAATATTTAAATGATTATATGCACTTTTTACTCAATTATTAATTTTAATGCCTTTTTATAGATAATTGACAATTATCTATTTATTTAATCAACATACTAGGATATTCATTAAATAAATGACATAAGGTTTGATTGCCAATATTTTAGGATTCAAGAATTAAATAATTAAATTAAGTGCGATGATAGAATATGACCTAGGATTTAGGTTAGATCAGACTGAAGATGTTGAATTACCTTTAGGTTTAGGACTTAAGGTGATCAATTTCCTTTTTGACCTATATCCTTTCATTAATGGATGCCTCCCACAAAGAGTATGGGTTAGTCCCATATTTTTTTCACCATATGTAGACCCAAAAACATACGGCTGGTATAGTGGACTATAAAAGGACCTTTCCTTTTTTAAGTCTCCACTTCATTAGGACACGTGGATGACTAATATAACCGCATGGTTTCATGATTCATATAATATTCTCATTCATATTAAGAGCACAAGGGAAAGGTCAACATGTCAATAGATTAATATTGACCCCACCTTGCCAACTCATTCTTCTCAACAATTTGAAATGTGACACGTGTTCAAGTTTTAGTGACTAGGTTTGTGAGTCCCGAGTGTCCTCCAAATACAAAACCTGTAGTTTTCTTTTCAAAGGTCAATGGTTGATATTGATGCACCCTGACATGATTAAAATTAAGATGCAAAAAATATTAATGACACAAGGGTGAGGTCAAAGGTCAAGCAACTATTCAATGATCAAATTCAATAAGATCAATGGTTCACATCAACGCACGTTATCACAATTAAATAAACTTGCTTGGATAAGGATAAGAGAATAAAACTTTTATTGACCAACCAACTACCATTCTTAATATGGTAGGCTCCTAGATATCCTGGCACCTCCTGATTGGTCACTTTGTTAAAATAGCTATATAGTTGTTACAAGCTCAACATTTGAATTCAAACAACACCAATAAATTCATACTGATATAAGAATGGCATCAACCTCATCCTGATTATTTTACGTCTATAAGCCTTTTCTCTACACATGAAAACAATTTTTTTCATTGTTGAGTTCATAAATTTTATAATTAGGGTTTTCTTTCAATGATAAGGATTTGTGCCTATTTATGTGATTTAGATTCTCTAAATTGCATAAATATTGAGTAGAAGTCTATGTTTACTTCTATTTTTACCATTGAAATTCATTCTTGAGCTTGATAAGCATAATTAAGCCCAAAATTAAAGACCCTAGTCTTTATTGAAACCTAATCTATGAGTCGCAGTCATGGCAGAAACTTCATCCTCTGGAGATAAGAGGAAATATCCTACAAAGATTATGACACAATTTCAAGGATCTTCTATAGCACAAATAAGGGCCTAAAGTGGGATTTTTCCAGATGATTTTCTAATTTATTTCTATGTAGGCTACAAAGACCCCATCATTGGAACTATTGGTTTCAACCTTTGGAGGAGGAATTATAATAAGAGGAGGCACTCTGTACTAGTTAGAAACATTTGGTATTCTAATTGGGCTAAACTCATAGTCCATTTTTTTTGTGAATGTGGTTTTGATGATTTCATTTGCAAGTATATACAACCATAATACAAGGAATATTTTTTCATTTGAAGGGAAGGAGCTGGTGAAGATCACCAAGGAGAGCATAGAGGAAAATTTTATGCTAGAGACAAATATAGAATGGTGGCCCTTTGATAAGAAAGAGTTGAACAATGTTTTTGATAAGCACAAAGAGATATATAGAGGAAAGATTCATCTTCATAGGTCAAAACACTTATTAAATACAAAAAGGCTTTAGGCCCAAGAGATCAACCACCATATCACATTGATTTGTTTGTCCCATGCATCAAGGATACTTATTATGTTATGTGCCAATGGTATGCAGAGGATGTTGTAAGTAACATCTTAAATTGGATGTTGCTAATATGTTTGGATACACAAGGATAGAGAATACACATACACTTTGACTATGTTGCAGTGTTAGCTCATTTTATGCTTTAAGAATTAATGAACATGACTGCAAGGAAAAATTCATATTTTAGATACTATTCCATATTAATACATATCTCATTGTGGAATGGACTCAAGGTTTTGGATGAAGATCTTTGTGTTAAGCCTATGGCTGAAGGAAAAAGTGTACCGGTCCAAGAATGGACTTAAATCTTGGATAAGTATTATAGAGGTTGTTCTTATATCAAATTTGAAAATCACTTAATGAGGAAATTAATGGAATAATTTAATGGATCTTTCCCTTGGGGATTATTTGATAGAGACAAGAAGTTTTTAAGGCTAAATTATTTGTAACTGGACACTAAGGTGGATCATAATTGGGGGTCATGGTTATAATTAAAGGGATATACAATTATAAGAGTTTTTGAAAGTTCTATAGCACCTAGGAATTTACCAATAACTATGCTA
This sequence comes from Thuja plicata, assembly GCA_018584345.1. NCBI lineage: Eukaryota > Viridiplantae > Streptophyta > Pinopsida > Cupressales > Cupressaceae > Thuja > Thuja plicata. The sequence continues at coordinate 1,272,475 of MU224712.1, forward strand.
GACAAGATTTATTTTCTTGATATCATGACTAATAGGTTTTTGCAAAGACTTCTACTCTAAAAGGAGCTCATAGAAATAGATTGTTCTTCTCTTCTCAGATTATGATCCAAGGTCTATATCATTTCTTGAGTAGAAAATGATTTTAAGTTATCCTTGTAAAGTTGAATGAGTATCATATTCCTACTCATGATCATAGGAATTATGATCCACATTTTTTTATAAATGGAATCCTACATAGTTTCACTGTACATGAATATGATGAGCTCAAAGACTAGATTCGAAATGTAGAAGACTGCCAAGATGTTTTGAGGATGAGAGAAAGGTGGTATAAAATCTAACATGATGAACACAAGAAGCAGAAGAAAGGTAATTACTCCTATACATATAAGATGGTTGGTGATGTAGAAATTAGAATGAGAATGATTTTGAGTTTGTATAGATATGTAGACAACATACCACTTCCACACCAAATAAATACAAGGGTTGAGGAGCCTAGGCCTGCTCCCATTGAAGTGGAGTTTGATTCTTCAGCGCAATCTATTGGATCTCCCATTGGAGTACCTCCCTACTAGAGAGCACAACTCAATCCCCTCCACTTATCTTTGAGAATCCACCTACCTCTTCTCCACACACCCCTATATTTACACAACCATATCCTCATATTTCTCTACCACCACCCAGGGCTTTCATTGCATCATCTTCTAAGGAACCAATGGGATCCCCTTCATCATCTAGTTCATGGCCTTTTGATGTCCTAGAAAGACCAAAATTCATTGTGCCCTTACAAATTATATCACATGGAAGGGATATTACTTATACTTTTGTGAAGGATTCAATGCTTAAGTTGAGAGACCTCTCCCACCTCATGAGTTTCATGTTCAAAAAGAAGTTCATGTTGAGGAGCCATTTGTAGAGAGGAATCTTATAGACTTCAAATTGGGGGTTATATTGACAGATGATGTGAGAGTTGAGGACCAAGGAACTTTTAGGATTTTGTGATTTCATCAATATGAAAGAATTCAAACAATTTATGCTAAAGAAAAGGTTGAGGAGTTGGTCAAAGCAAAGGGAATTTATTTTGATAGTTTAAATGAGGATGAGAAAATGAAAATGAAGGATGAAGTTCTTCAAAAGGTAGAAGACCACTTAGTTTCTATAACCCCAGAGTAGGGAAGAAAACCAGTTAATAATAGTGGCATCCTTCTTCTAGAAGGGCGGGACACTTTTTCTGACATTGCATTCAACAACTTGATGATGAGGCAAGATATAGATCCTGCAAACTCGAATCCTAATCAAGAGAAATTTTTTCTCCTTAGGTCTTCCTTTGACGATAAGATAGATGTGCTAGCCATTTGGTCTCTATATCCTTCCACTAAGAATCCCTCTATGGTGTCTCAACAAGATCAATTATATGGAGAGTTACTTTTCAAGAAGTCTGTCGATTTTCTAGACCCACAAGCATCATGTCTTGTGTTTGATGTTGCTGAAATAGAATATAAAGATATAGTTAGGGATAAAGAAAATATTACAACCTTAGAGACAAGAATTAAGAATTTAGAAGAATAATTGAGAGTTGGGCTGAAATATATTCTTTCTATTGAAAGACCTCCATTTGATGAGGTGATAAGATTAAAAATTGAGGTGACTACCCTAAATATTGGAATGATAGATTAAAAGAAAGGGTGAAAACGTTTAACAAGCATATTAGAGAAATATAAATAAAAATGACTATAGAGATCACACATTCCCTTCTTGACATCAAATTGGACTGATTACAAGACAAGTTGATGAGGTGTGGACTATGCATTTAGAGTTTTTAAATTTTGAACATGTCTACCTCCAATGACAAAAATTCCTTGCCTTCTCTATTTCCTATTTGCATAGACTCATTAGAGGTATTAAGTTTTATTTTGATAAGTTTCAATCAAGCCCTCTATAGGATCTTGCTAATGAGTTTGATTGGAAGTTAAGGATTTTACTCCAATTTTTTTCAAAGCATAAGTTATATACAAAGGTTAGTAGATCATAATTATTATAAGTTCACAATTTGATTGCACATGGTATGCCTCCATTATTTCTTGATGTAAAGGATGGCAAAAAGATGGTCAAGGTTTTCAAATTGGAGTTTGTGCGGAAGGGAGAACTAGAAACTTTGAAATATTTTTTGTTGGTAGACATACAATCAAATGGGGATCAACTTTTGAACAAGTTGGATATTAATTTAGATCACTTAGCAATTTTGAATGAAGGATGGATTAGATTGAGCATTGCAAAAGAAAGAAAAGGTGATAAGGAGTATACTCAAAATATGTAGGCTCTCCAACAATTCAAGCATCAAGGGTTGGATATTTTGTAATTGTTTTTTCATTTATATCTAACCCTTTCTCTATATTTTTAAATTTTTTATCCAGGAAGTAGTTGTTGGTTCTTACCAAGTTTTGAATTTTTGAATTTTTTTCTGTTTTAGCTCTGGATTAATTATGGAATAATCATATCTTGTTTTAAAACTGATTTTCATTCTAAAGATAATATTTAAGCTTGATTTGACCAAAATTTGTGAAATAAATGTATATATTTTGAAGAGGGCACCTTAAGTTGCTCATTATCATGAAGGTGTGAGAAAATTTGACACATCATCATTCTTCATGTCAACTTGTTTCTAGGCTTGTATGAAGAATACCCTCGAATAAATCAACTACAACTATCACTCTATATAGAATGAAAGAATGTCTGAAAAGGTTGTCAACTGGTCAAAACAAATTCCCTCTAGCAACATGAGAGTTACCTACTACCAATTGTTTTTTTAAAAAAATGATTTGAAGCTATCTCCCTCTCTTATTCTATAAAAAGAAATCAGGGTCTTTTGTCAAGGTTGCTAGTTGTCTGATAGTCTAGTATTCATTGTAAAAAGTTTTATTTGGTCTATAAGCTCAATAGATATGAATCAAAAGGTGTTACTTGTCTTTGGATGTATAGAGCTTCCATAAAAATTTATATTCTAAGAAGCCTCTTGTAATTGCATAAACAATAGGAAATCAAACATAATGATTTACTATGTTTTTCTTTTTATATATTTTAAGGTCTAATGAAATCAAAAATCAAGGGTTTCCTAATTTTTTCTATTATTCCATGTTAACAATAGTGTGAGTGGTTCTTTAGATCTCTAAAGTAGGGATTTAAACTTTCTTGAAATACTTGTAGGGATATTGCAATATATATACAATTTTTGTATGATATGTTCTTTATTTTCACATACTTGTTTGACATAAGTTGTTTATTCAATCCGAGAATTTGTTTCTAATCTTAGTTTCATAAATTTTCAAAATTTTCTATGCTTTCATGGATTTATATACCCAAGGCATGCACTAATCCTATTTCTATATCTAAGTAACTTTAACTTACACCTTAAAATCCAAAAAGACAATCTCTACATATCAAGTTGTTTTAAATTTGTTGTTTTCAAGTTTTAGTTTAAAGGTTAGAATTATCTTGTTCCCAAGGTCTCTAAAATCTCCAAGTCAAGTATATAGCCAAAAATGTAGGAGATCCCACATGTTCTTGAACATATATATTGATAAATAATATGTTTTCAATTCTCACAAGAAAAGAGACTTAGGATAAATAGGGTATTTTTTGGGTTCACCTGTCCTAGTTTCACAGAGCCTAAATGGGAGAGGGTTGTAGTTAGCTCCTTATCCATAAATACAACCTATTAAGTTGGCCACTGATACAACACTTCCAAGACTAAAAAATACCATTTCATAGAAGTTTTGGGGCAATCAATTGGAAACACCAACAACACCAGTGGACAACTCAATACGTTGAACTGCACAAGCAACATTCTACAAGCGGAGACACTAGTCTGTAGAAATTATGTGTGGGTTGTGGATTGTCTCAGTTTAGAGAGGAAGAGATGTTTCTTTGCAATTTGAGACTTTTCTTAGCAAGAGAAGATGTTGATAGTGTAGATGTTTAAATGTAGGTGTAGATGGAAATCTATAAGTTTTGACAAAATAGTAATAAATTTGAACACACAACTATGCCATCTCTGACAAATGACTAAAACATATCTAGCTCCACACTAGGGATTACCGATATAATATCAAATCCATTTTTCTCGAGTATAAACAATATAAATTACAATTACATGATTCAATAATGATACAAGGTGTGAGCACTAAACACGAAATAGAGAGAAATGATAGATAAGTGCAAGGGACACATATTGAAGTCTCTCAATGTGGTCCACCCTCTATACATTGATCCCCAAAATTGTTTGGTCATGGAACCTAACCATGTAGCACCCTCAATCCTACCCCACTATTCTTGTGGAGGTAGTCACACAACCCACACAAGGAAGCAATCATAAAAGGGGATATAGGTATACACTCATACCAATCAATTCATATAAAATGTAGATAAATCAAGGCCACATAAGAGAAACCATGGAGAAGACTCAACATAAAGATTCATGATATAATGCAGTACTGAACAAAGCACAACAACCATAAATGAGGTCACCAATCGAATATGACTAGACCTAGGTTCTAGAGTATTAAGTATAGGGAGTACCAATACTTGCATGGGTCACTTATGTCATCCATGGATTCAATATTGCAAGTTACCCACATGAGGAATCCCTGGCATCCTCGGAGATTCACTAGTTCCACCTACCTTCACGGGTCATTCATGACATCTAGGGATTCAATGATATCCACTACCTGCATAGGTCACTCATGACAATTGGGGATTCAATTATCTTGTTAGTGTTTAAACCCATTATTTCATTATGTTTTCACTTATTAAGGACTCCTTGAACATGATTTCTATGTGCCACTTGCATGTAGGTTACATGTAAGGAGATACTCCCCATACCTACTAAAAAAACCTATTCCTAAGGCTCAACTCCACATTGAAGGAGAAAAATGCTATAACCCAAACAAAATCACAAATTCTCAAAAGGGCTCAAGGTCAAATATCTAACCATGCCATAAGGCTCATCAACTTGGTCTTCACCAAGGACAAGGATCCCCAAATGATCACACAATGCAAGGCCAAATAAGTTGCATCATAAGAATACCAATATAATATATAATCACTATCTAAAAGTCATTCAACACACACAAGACAACATAATAATGCACATGACACACTTTATTAGCCTTATTGCCAATTGCGTAGATTTCAAAATAGTTTGACATAAAAATACACAAGTAAAACCAATGTAAAAAAAATAACAAGAAATTCATCCCACATAGTCATTGCAATAAAAAAGAAGAAATAAAAGCAAGACTTAAGAAAGATATGAGGATTCCTACAAATTTTTGAAAAGCCCTAAATGGAAGAAAACCTTTTCACCATGAAAGAAAACAAGATTAATGAAAAATGGCAGCAATCTCGATACGATCCAAACAAGCTAATACCCACAAAAATGGGTCAACCCAATCACTCCCAACAAGCATAAATCAAATTCATCTCAAAGGGGTTTGGAGAGCAATTTTCAATCCTCGAAAATAAAAAGTGAGAATAAAGAGCTCACATTCAAAATATAAGGCCCTTTTCATAAAGGTAACTTGGCTAAATGTTAAATAGATAAAATTAAAATCAATCAAAAGCCAAATAGAACTCGTAAAAATACCCTAACATGAATTTATTTAATTCTAATTAAAATGAAATACATATACAACATATTTGCCACATAATAAAATCAACATATAAATATTTTTAAATCACCATTTAATTAAATCATCTCTAGCTAAATCTAAAAAAAATTAGCAGTGTCAAAAAAATAGTTGTTAAAACATAAAAATGTTGCTTCTTAAGGTAACACAAACCCTTTAAAAAATATAATTCACATCAGGACAATTGAATGGTAATTATGAAAAGTTGGACAAGTGGGTGTAATGTAGTGCAAAGTTGTTGTAGTCTGGATACCCTAAGGCGCCGTTTGGTTGCACAAATTAGAAAATGTTGGATTCAATCTAATGCTGGATTTGGTTAATTCAGGAAGTTTCCAATCCAATTTTTCTCTTTTCGGAATATAATTGGAACCGTTTGGTTGACCTCGAAGATGAATGAGAAGATGCATTTTCTGCGTTTGGTTTCACAAATTTTGAAATGGAATTGGATTTTGAGTAAGGTGTTTTTTTAATTTTTACTTTTTTAATATTTTTAAATCTAATAATTTTTATTTTTTTTAAATTTTTTTGGATAAGGTTAATTGTTAATTTTTTTAAAAAAATTTCCAATAGAAAATCATAAACAAGTTAAAACACCAAATAATTTTTAAAAATGTATTAATTTTTTCAATAAAATTAATATTTAAATTTTTTTTTTATAATTTTTAAATTTTTATATACAAAATCATAAACAAATTAAAAACAACAAAATAGTCATGACATTACTAGAATTTGTCCAACGTATCTAAATGAAATCCTAAAAAAAATTTAGTCTCTAAAGTTTGTTCCCTCTCTTTTAATCACATTTACACATATGGTCCCAACAAACTAGTGCAATTATCACACAAAGAAGGCATCGTAGAAAGATGATTTATGCTTTTTTCATTGAAGCAAACTCAGTGACACTAGCTTCTCAAGCCTTGCCCAAGGTACACTCATTTCCTACATCAGGTATAGATGTAGATGGGGTATCATTGACACACTGAAATTATGGACATCCATTATTTCCCTGCAATACCAAATCTACATTAGTTCTTGCTAGAATGATTAGTTCTTACATTATTTCTAAACATAAAATATATTTCCATTAACAACCTTTTTCCTATTTGGGCAACACCAAAATTGACACCCAGGATTACTCGTTGTGCGTGAGGTCTTCAAAACGCAAGGTCCAACACCACATTGACACATAGGCACACTCACCAAAGCCATCAACTCTACATCAATACAAATTTTACTATCATGTAACATATCATTTTTTTTTGTTGATTATTTTGTTCATTCATACTAATTATAATTGCAAGAAAAAGCAACATACTAATGGAGACAACATCTCATATCAAATAGCAACATGGCTACTGTTGATCACAGTATAAAATGAAAATGCTTCATATTTGATGATATTATGAATCTGAACAAAATGAAAATGCAAAGTGCAATTTGAACAAAAGTTGAAAATGAAGAAGTGCAATTCCTAGTATAAGCCATAAAATAAAATGCAACATCTATAGCAAGACGTAGAAGATAGGGAAGAAAAAAATCCTAGAACAGAATGGTGGTGTGAAAACACACTGTTAAGTAAAAAATCATAAGAGAAAACTAAGTCCTTTCATCATGCATTTGGCGAGCAAGCTTCCCATATCCTGCTAATTCTTAACCTCTTTATATTTAAATGGAATACACCAAGGAGTATCATCACAAAAATAGATTATAGGTTGTATAATTGAAATCCTGAACAACATACAATCATCAGGCATTAGACATTAATATCAACATATGTGTAGTCTCAAAACTGTTCATTTTGAATTCTTCATGAACACATGTATATATGATGCCAAGAAAAGACTAGGTGTTGGAGAAATGTAAAAAATATGTACAAGATGGAGTAGTAATTTTATAAGTATAATGGGGAAATTTGGATGATCTTTTAAATAGGGTTTAAACAATGGAAATTTGCATATAAGAGAGACCCTAAGCCATATTCAACCATTTACATTTAATTGTTATGATAAGGAATGTAAAGCTTGGAAATACTTGCAAAGAATAATGGAGTAAAATACCAACCTCACATCATAACAGATCTGGAAATACCCTTTTTCTGATGCCTGTGTTGAGTTTCTAGAAAATCTGCAACTAGATCTGGAATAGAAATGTAGAGACGGACAAAACCCAGAAATCATTTTATGATCTAGCCCAGTTCTGATTTTGACCCTAAAGTCAATGTTAGCATTGACCCAGATTTTCTGATTTCATTAGGCAAGAATCGACCTCCAAAATCTCTGAGTGAAAATCTATTTTTGGATCCTGGTAGTTTGCCAAAATGGGTATTTGAATCTGCACTCCAACTCGTTGTTCCGAACATGTAACTCCCGAAACAACACCTGCAAATATCTGGAAAGAGGGTTTTGGGGTGGCTACATAGGGTTTTGCCTTAGTCAAACCCCCATTTTGGTGGTTTCCACCTCCACGAATAGCCAAATATTTTTGAATGTATGTGTGTGTGTTGCTCTTAGAAAGATCTTTGAAGGTGTAATGCCAAGACGTAATCCTCTAGATTAGAACCCTAACATGAATTAAAAATGAAAAAGCAATGCATAGATTTAAATATGATAAAGAAAGCATACCAAGCCCCCAAGGCTAAAGTATTCCTACCAAACTCACAATTCATGGTTACTACCCCATGATAGTATTTTTTGAATGCTTGAATGTTGAAAATGGTAGATCCAAGAAGAAGGAAGGAAGGAAGAACTCTTTCCTGCTCCAAAGAAGATCCACAATAGCTTGTCCAAAAAATTCTTGTATGTATTAAGGAATCATCATATGTTGTCCTTCTATATCACCCTCTTTCTTTATTTCATCATCATCATGTCATAATCGTAATTGCATCATGTCATCTTACGATTTTGTTTCATGAAGAAATGAAGGCAAAAGAGAGTATTTATATAGAGATCTCAATATAGACCTCCTAGGGCAATGCAAGGGACCCAAATTCAAAATTTTCCTTGAATTATGGTCCAATTAAAATCACCAACCAAGGAGGGGATGTATTAATTCAAATATTGGAGAAAACACTTCCGCATCCGGACCCGGGGACCTATTTTTAAGTTTAGAACCTCGATAAGTTTCGGATCTGAAAGTGGGGACCAACGCCCAACAGAGGTCAAAATAGACCTCAACCTTAACCTAGTTCAAGGATGACCTTGACCTTGACCTAGGTCAAGGTCAACCTCAATTCTGATCTAGGTCAGAATCAACTTCAACCTTGACCTGAGGTTTCAAGTAGGTCACCTTGAGAAATCTGTAGGATTCCCAGGTCAGCCGGGGACCTAAGAAAGTGAGAAAACACACCAGAGTGCTGAGAAGAGGCATAGAGGTCATAGAGGAGCTATGATAAAGATTAGGAGAGCCATTACATAGGTTCTACCTAAAAATAAAGCCATAGAGAGGGAAATTAAGGAGGATCTATAGGATCCTAACCCTAGTTTCACCTATAAATGCAGATGCATCCTAAATGCAAATATAATATGCAAGTGTACTAAACAAGGGTGATAAACCTACCAAAATGGAAGTGCTTCCATTTTAAGATGATACAATAAGTTACTCCAGCTTGTAGTTTTTGTAAATTGCTTCAAAAAACCTCTTTATATGAAATACACAAAAATTGTACAAGCTGGAGTAGTAATTTCAACAATTGTATCTACTATATATATGAAAACAAAATTCTAAAATACCTATATTTCTAATCATCAATGGAGATTTGGGCAGAGAAGCCATATGTGAACTATCATAATAGTTTTGAAGAATTAGAAATTTATAGTTGTGATACTTTATAACACATGATTTGAGTATCAATATTAGAACATCATAATTTATTAGTATAATTGATCTTCATCACGTGGTACTCCTTGGTGTATTCCATTATAATTTTATAATGAAATGAGGCTAAGAAATTCAAGAGGTGTAGACATATAACATGGAACAAAATAATGCCAATCAAAAACAATATATAATTAAATAGTTTAAAATCATTTGGCATGTGTGAACTAACTCTACATTAAATAATTGAAATCATGAACAATATACAATCATAAGGCATTAGACATTAATATCAACATATCCATTTTTAATTCTTCATGAACACATGTATATATGATATCGAGCAAAAAAGTAGGTGTTGAAGCAATCTACAAAAAATGTACAAGCTGGAGTAGTAATTTAATCATGAATGGTGATTTGGGAAGAGAGCAACAATATATGAAAACAAAATTCTAAACTACCTATCTTTATAATCATCAAAGGTGATTTGGGGGGAGAGCAGCCATATGTGAACTATCAGAACACATGATTTGAGTATCAACATTAGAACACTATGTAAATATTGTAAAAACAAAAAATGCCAAACACCGATATCAACTATATGTTGGTGATATAAAAAGTATCTTGGCTAACCTTGACAACGTTTAAAAAGTATCTTGGCTAACCTTGCCAAAGTTTAAATATCAATATTTAAACTGAAATAAAATAAACTAGAGAGCTCCAAACTTCATTTCAATATACTCGACTCTCCTCTTCACTCATCCTCAAGAACTCTTTGGCTCTTTCAGGTTCAACAATAAAAGTATCACATGCCTTCAACATAGTACCTCAACTCAAATTAGGGATGGCTTTGAGGGCCTCATACACACTATCTAAAACATTATTTAAAGAATATTTATGCACTTTGATAATTTGAGGCATATTGAGGCCCTCATGTAATTTTTTGATAGTTTCACAAATAACATCCAACGAACCAACCATGCTTGCCTTCCTCATCTTCCCCTCCTTGATGATGGTGTTGAAGAATTTTTCCTACCGCTTGCACTAGATTGATTGGAATGATAAAAGTCATCATCCAAATCAGATGTAGTATCAATAGGTGTATTGATAGGGGTATCCTCTTCATAATCCGGAGGGATGCCCACATCCATATTGTGCCCTTCTTCTATCTCTTGAGTCATTGTAGCTGTGGTACCTTCAGCTATGTCATTACCCACAATAAAGGCTAAGTAATTATAGTATTGGAAGGGTTGTCTCTTATACACTTTGGCATTTTTTAATTCTTTTCTCTACATGTTGGCATAATGAATGAATTAGATGTTTGTCTTTCATTACTAACTTAATAAGAAGGCAATATTACTTAGATCAAAAGATTCAAAAGAGCATGTTACCTTCAAAATCTCATCCCAAACACTGTCATCAACATCTATACATTGAGTACTCTCATTCCATGCAAAACCACTCATATTCCTTAGCTCTCTCATAACTCTTAAACCTTTCTTCCATGTTTTTTGCTTGTTCTTAAAATTTGCCTTTGACAGATTGAGGTTCATCTCCCCGTTCAACCTCCTCTCAATGGCAGTCCATGCTTATTTTTTGAATCCCCCTTCACCTTTTCTTCCTAGCTAAACTTGCTTGTGGAGAAAGTCTAGAAAGTTTAATTCCATTTCTCTTGTTCATATAACCTTCCTCGAAGAAGAAGATAGCTGGCTCACTTTAACCTCATCATCCATGCTAATCATGAGTTGTGTGAATGAAATTGCCTACACCATCTATTATTAGAAAATAGCAACATATAACTACAAGTTCCAGGAATTCACGCAGAGTATGGAAACACGAAAATAGGGTATAGAGATCCATCAAACATTGAGGGAATTAATAAATAATATAAACATAATGGATTTTCTAGTGAAGTATTTTGAAACCTTATACAAATATGGTTCGTAGACATAAAAAAATTTCCCCTCAAAAGTAGATACATTCATTGAAGTTTCAATATAGGGCAAAGGCATCCATGAGAGGATAGTGGAAGAATATTTTTTACCAAGTGTGGAATCAAAGATGGTGCCACTGAAGTATATGACATAATATCTCAAAGAGACATTGTTTTATGGATACAATCATGAGTAAACTAGTGATGGGGTATGTAACAAAAAATGGGAGTCTCAGAGCCCTGAAATATTTGTTAAAATGTGCGAATCTATTGAGAAAATACTTGCACGGGGAATTAGATGATAAAAAGGTAAATTTATAGATGAGGAGGTTCAAAGGTCATTTACAAATTTTGGTTGATGTGAATGATTGAGGAAGATACACAGAAATGTCATCTAGAAACATTTGGCATAGTGAAATGAAGGAAGGACATTTCATGTAATGTGATAATTGCATTGATTATACACTATATACACAAGATGAATTTACTTCAAGAGATTCATATACCCTACGCAGAACACTTTTGGTTAAGGAATCAAAATAGAAATCACCAAATCCAAGGAAGCAATATGACAATTTGGTAGATCATAGACATGTTGGAGATTTGCCTTTGTACAAATAGTTGACTGTATGTTTTTCATTGATGACAACATATAGTATACAACATCATTCTGTATGTAATCCTATGTACCTTTCATGGTTATTTTTATGTTATAGACATATTCATTATGATATGTTCGTACACGCAGATTCAGTTGTGTAGTTAAAGTTGAGTTATGTTGATCTGTTTGCTAGTTACAGTTTTAGAAGATTGTTTATTAAGAGATGAAAGTAATTTCATTTCTTCTTTAGTTGCACCTATCTTTGGGATATGCGTGTTTGGATTTATGTTCAATTGATATTTTTGAATTTTTGGTTAAGAGTGCTTAACGTGTTTCATCACGCGAGTGAAGTTTGAGTTAATTTGGTGGAGCCAACTGTGTGAAGCGACGCGTCTACTCATCTTGAGTTGCGTGGTTCTAATTATGTTGCGTACTTAGTTTAGCTAACAAGAAAGTTGTTGAAGAGTTTCCTATAGCTGACGTAATATTATCTTTGGAGGAAGATACTTATAGCAGTTCATTTGTGATTGCCAAGAGAGAAAAGAGAAAAAGATATAAAAAAGGAACAGAGCAGAATGTCTGATGTTTTGGGACAGTAAAGCCACATCATTCATCAGTTGAAGATCTATGTGAAGAAGCAGAGAGTCTATACAATTCACTGGAACTGATCAAGATAGAAGGTCTAATTAAACAGGTCAATTATTAGATATAGTGCATATCTATTTTGCAGAAGGTTGCAACCTTCATCATTTGAGCAGTGTGCTCTCGGACAGTGTGTCCTCACCCCTAATAGGGTTATTTGTAAAAGACTCCTAACAAGGTCTGACCTTTGACTAGGTCTTTGTACTTATTGCATTGTAAAGATCAACTCCTAATAGGGTTGTAAGATCTTCTAACAAGGATCATTATACACTAGTACAGTTCTTTGTGGGTGCTAATTTTCATCGGGGTTTTTACCTATTTTGGGTTTCCCCGTAACCAAAATTGTGGTGTTATTATCTGTGTTATCTTATTGTGTTTATGGTTAATATTATTCTGTACTTAATTAAATAAAAAATTGAATCTTGTAGATAATTGATTCACCCTCGCCCTCTCAGTTATCTCTTGGGACTATTCCTAACAATTGGTATCAAAGCCAAGTTCCTTGAAGAGAAAGCTTAATAGCTTAAGGTAGATCAGATGGTGTACTTCAGAAAAGAGAGTCCTAAGTTTGATGGAGAGAATTATCTTGACTAGAAGAAAAAAATGATAACACGCCTACAGTGCATTGGTTTTGAGATCTATGAGGTAGCTACCCAAGCAATTGATGTTCCTACTTTGAAAGGTCTTGCAGAAGAAGATTCTACTGTTAAAAAAAAGGAAGTATTCACCCAAAATGCAATTTCCAAAGAAGCCCTTATAAGTGCCTTATCTGACAGTGAATTTTCTGAGATTAAGAAAGTAGATAGATCCTATTCAATATGAAAGTACCTAGAATACATGTTTGAAGGAGACATCCAAGCAAAGAATGTGTGTAGAAAGATATGGAAGAAGAGATACAACAATTTAGAGATGCTACCTGAAGAAAACATCAGAGCTTACAATCAGAGGATTAATGAAGTAGTTTCAGGAATCAGAAACAATGGTGGAGAAATTTAAGAGGAAGAAATAATGGATAAATTGATGACTACACTGACAGCAGATTATGAGAGCAAGATAAACATCTTGGATGAGACTATGAAATTTTCAAAATACTTCAAGAGAGAAACCTTGATCAGAAAAATCTCAGCATTTGAGATATCAAGATTGAAGACAGAACCTAAAATTGAAACAACCTTCAAAGCCTCAGTTCATGGAAAGAAATATTTGAGCACTTATGGTAATTTTGATAAAGAATAAGAGGATAAAGAACTAGAAGAAATCATTGTTATAATCGCTAAGAAAGAAAGAAAAGGAAAAGGGAAATATGAAGGAAAGTTACCATTCAAATGCTTTTCATGTAACAAAGTTGGCCATTTTGCATCCAAGTGCCCTACAAGAGTCAAGAAGTTTAGAATAGATTACAAGCCTAAATATACAAAGGAATGCTACTATGCTGAAGATGGAGTGATAGATGATGATTTAGGAGAAGATGAAATTGGATTCATTGCAATTGACGGTATTGAAATGTTTTTTGATGAAATGGACATTGAAGATGAAAAGAAAGCACAAGAATTGGCATTAGTTTCCCTAGAAGACATCAGAACAGACTAGATCATTGACAATGGGTGTTCACATCACATGATAGGAGACAAAGATATATTTGTACATCTAGATAAGTACAAAGGTGGCATGGTTAGATTTGGAGATAACACTGCTAAGCCTATCTATCATAGGGAGAGGAGCTATCACTTTAGATGGAAAGAACAAAACTGATGATGTTTTGTATGTTGATGGTTTACATCATAACTTACTGAGTGTTGGAAAGTTGCTCGACAAAGGATATCGGTTGGAATTCAAAAACAACAAGTGCTTCATTAATAACAAAGAATGAGATATGATTGCATCATGTTCAAAGACTAAAGGTAATGTCTTTCAGCTCAACTCAGAAGTAAGTTGTTTTGTTGCAAAAGTGGATGACAGTTGGTTATGGCACAAAAGACTTTGTCATATCAATTTTGACAACATAGTAAAGATAAGCAATGTAAAGGCAGTAAGAGACCTTCCTAGTATTACAAGACCAATTGATACTATGTGCAGGGAATGTGTGATGGGAAAGCATGTGAGGAACCCATTCAGAAGTAAACAGAACTCTACAGAGAACAAATTGGATCTAGTGCATACAGACTTATGTGGACCTACTCAAACAAGATCATACTATGGTGAAAGGTATTTTATTTTATTTTTTGATGATTTTTCTAGAATGATGTGGGTTGCGTTCTTGAAAGATAAATCTGAAGTTTTTGAAAAGTTCAAAATATTCAAAGCTAAAGTTGAAAATGTGTCTAGATTAAAGATAAAATGTCTGCGATCTGATAGAGGAGGAGAATTCACCTCTAACAAGTTTTATGAGTATTGCGAAGAACATGGGATCAAAAGACAGCTAAGTGCACCTAGAACCCCTCAACAGAATGGAATTGCAAAAAGGAGAAACAAGATCATACTTGACACAAGGTGCACTATCATGATTGAAAGAAAAGTTGTACACACCTATTGGAGAGAAGCAGTCAATACAACAATCTATACTATCAATAGAATTCAACTAAGGCCAGGCGCAGACAAGACACCTTATGAACTTTGGTTTGGTAATGTACCTACAGTAAAATACTTTAGAATATTTGGAAGCAAGTGTTACATCAAGAGAGATGATGGTGTTGGTAAGTTTGATGCTAGAAGCGATGAAGGTATTTTTCTTGGTTAATCTACTAAAAGAAAAGCTTATAGATGTTTTAATTTGAGATTGAAGAAAATCATTGAAAGTGCACATGTGAAGATTAATGATAAGTTCATGATTCAAGAGAGATACTATGATTATGCACCTATGATTGAAGATGAACCTATACCTATCAGTAAAGAAATAGTTAGTGAAGAAATGTTTGACTGTATTGATGTATCATGCAATAACCCTGAACCAAGTGAAGAGGAATCACAGATTACAGATGGGAGTGTCACACCTAAAGTTCCAAAATAAAAATCAAGATACCATTCAAAAGAAGATATCATTGGAGATCAGAGCAGTAAAGTTTTGATAAGATCTAAAGCAAAAGGTTTAACAGTTGATGAAGAGGTATGTTTACTTTCACAAACTGAACCTTTAAGTGTTGAAAATTCTTGTAATGGTTCAGATTGGCAGAATGCAATGCAAGAATAATTAGATCAGATAATTAAGCAAGACACATGGGAATTGGTCCCTAGACCTTGTGACAAAAATGTGATTGGAACCAAGTGGATATTCAAAAACAAGATGAATGAAAATGGTACAGTGGTAAGAAATAAAGAAGGACTGGTATGTAAAGGATATGCACAGAGAGAAGGAATTGAATACTCTTATACATTTTCCCCTGTGAGTACACTGGAAGCTATTAAATTGTTTTTAGCCTATGCAACATTCAAGAACTTTAAGGTATATCAGATGGATGTCAATTCAGCCTTTTTGAATGATGACTTGAAGGAAGAAGTCTACATAGAACAACCTAAAGGATTAAATTTATCAGACAAACTTGACATGGTATTCAGACTGAAGAAAGCCCTCTATGGACTCAAGCAAGCCCCTAGAGCATGGTATGAAAGATTGTATGGATACTTAACTAAGATTGGATTCAAGAAAGGAGCAACATATTGTAACTTATTCATAAGAGAGACACCTGAAGGATTATTACTTGTTGCTATTTTTGTTGATGACATTATTTTTGGTGGTAATGACAAGCTTAGTGCTGACTTTGCTAAAGAAATGCAGAGCGAGTTTGAAATGAGCATGATTGTACCTATAAAATACTTTTCGGTATTAAATGTACTACAAACAGACATAGGTATATTCATAAATTAGTCTAAGTATGTGAAGTAGATATTGAAGAAATTCAAGATGGAAGATTGCAAGCCAGTAAGCACCCCCATGATAACAGGAGGCAAGCTTTCTAAAGATGATGATTCTACGACAGTTTACATAACACTATACAAGTCTATGATTGGAAAACTCATATATCTCACTCAATCTAGACCTGATATTTCTAATGTAGTTGGCATTGTTGGAATATTTGTAGCTGAACCTAAACAAAATCACTTAATGGTACAAAAAGAATATTAAGATACTTGAAGGGGACTGTAGACTATGGTTTATGGTATCCTAACTCAGAAAATGTAGAACTTCATGTGTATACAAATGCAGATTGGGAAAGTTGTGTTGATGAGAGATAGAGTACCTCAGGAGGAGCAGTATTTCTTGGAGATAGGTTGGTTACTTGGACAAGCAAGAAGTGGAGCTGTATTTCTCAGTCAACAACAGAAGCTGAGTATGTAGTAGCAACATTAAATTGTTCCACAATTGTTTGGATCAAGTAGATGATTAAAGAATTTGGAATTCATATTGATTATCCTATTGTTATTCATTGTGACAACACTAGCACAATCAATATGTCAAATAACCTTGTGATGCATGCAAAGACAAAACACATAGAAATAAAATATCATTTTCTAAGAGAAAAAGTTGCAGAGAAAGAAGTGAAGTTGGATTATGTGAGCACCCAAGAATAGTTGGCAGACATATTTATGAAGCCTTTATCAAATGATACTTTTGAGTATCTCAGGGAGAAGCTGGGATTAATTCCCTTTCCTAAGTCTGATTAGAATTTGCAGCAAGTGCATCAGTCCTTGGTGACTGATGAATGATTGACTAATCTACTTTAGGAGTAGTACCTATGCTTATTTGTATTTGGCACCCTTTTCCATTGATTTCAAAGGGGGAGTATATAGTAAGGGGGAGTATAAAGTTTGGGGGAGTAAATAGTTATGAAAAATCAAAAGTAGTATAAGGAGTTGCAACAATTAAGAGGAGTTTTTGATGAGGATATTGAGAATATTGTAAAAAGAAAGAGGACACTTTTGGATTGATGATGTTTTCATATTATATGTTGCCATCAATGTCAAAGGGGGAGATTTTTGGAGATTTTCCTTTGTGCAAATAGTTGAATGTATGTTTATCATTGATGACAACATATAGTATACAACAACATTCTGTATGTAATCCTATGTATGGACATGTTCGAGCCTTGCACAGTTATTTTTATGTTGTAGACATATTCATTATGCTATGTTTGTACATGCCGATTTAGTTGTGTAGTTAAAGTTGAGTTATGTTGATCTGTTTGCCAGTTACAGTTTCAGAAGATTATTTATTAAGAGCCAACAATATTTTATTTCTTCTTTAGTTGCACCTATCTTTAGGATATGTGTGTTTGGATTTATGTTCAGTTGAGAGTTTAGAATGTTTGGTTAAGAGCGCTTAATGTGTTTCATCATGTGAGTGAAGTTTGAGTTAATTTGGTGGAGCTGACTGTGTGAAGCGATGTGTCTACTCATCTTGAGTTGTGCAGTTCTAATTATGTTGTGTACTTAGTTTAGCCGACAAGGAAGTTATTGAAGAGTTTCTTATAGCCGATGTAATCTTATCTTTGGAGGAAGATACTTATAGCAGTTCATTTGTGATCGCCCAGAGAGAAAAGAGAAAAAGATATAAAAAAGGAACAGAGCAGGCTATCTGATGTTTTGGGACAGTAAAGACACGTCATTCATCAGTTAAAGATCTATGTGAAGAATTAGAGAGTGTATATAATTCACTAGAACTGATCAAGACAACAGGTCTACTTAAACAGTTCAATTATCAGATATACAGTGTATATCAGTTTTGTAGAAGGTTGCAACCTTCATCATTTGAGCAGTGTGCTCTCGGATAGTGTGTCCTCACCCCTAACAGGGTTATTTGTAAAAGACTCCTAACAGGGTCCAACCTTTGACCAAGTCTCTTTACTTATTGTATTGTAAAGATCAACTCCTAACAAGGTTGTAAGATCTTCTAACAAGGATCATTATACACTAGTACAGTTCTTTGTGGGTGCTAATTCCCACCAGGGTTTTTACCTATTTTGGGTTTCCCCGTAACCAAAATTGTGGTTTTATTATCTGTGTTATCTTATTGTGTTTATGGTCAATTTTATTCTATACTTAATAGAATAAAGAATTGAATCTTGTAGATAACTGATTCACCCCCCCCCCCCNAACTGATTCCCCCCCCCCCCCCCCCCTCTTAGTTATCTCTTGGGACTATTCCTAACAAAAAAAACCATAAATCTATGAAGATATTTATCTATCTTTCAATAACCTCCAACAAAAAAGTTTTGGTAGCATAGGAGAGCATGTGAAAATTGAACTTAAAACCAAGGACCAAATAGAAGCAAGCTTTCTCGAGCACTGCAATATCCAAAGGCATTTTGTCAAAAAATCAAGGGCTTACTTGTAATTAAACATTTTCTCTAGACTCCTTGTCAAACAATCTACATACTCATTTTGTATGCTTACATTCCCTATGACTGCATGTTTGTTTGGTTACAAATTAAAATCACCTCTCAGACATTTGATAAATGTGTGATAGAAATAAAATGATTGTTTTAAAGAGATTCTTGAATGTTCTTGTAGCATTCCGCATATATAATTGTAAGGATAATGTAGGGCTTTTCATTACTTCTTTCTTCCATTGAATTTCATCCTTGAAGGAATTGAAAAGATTTAATTATATTTCCAAATGAAATAGTGATTAGAATTTATAAGGGTTGAATGGCCTGGTCTTTTGACAGGTGAAGAGTCAACTGATAACAATTGGATTTATATATTGGCAAAGGAGATATTAATTAATAGAAATGTAGATGTCAAAACTCAATAAAACTCAAAAGTACCAATAACTCAATAAAACTATATATTCAACAAATAAATCAAACATATGTCACATCAATTAAAATTCTATGAAATCACACTAAGAATTATCATCCAAAAAATAAATGGAATTATAAATATAATACACCAAGGAGTATCATAAAAAAAATAGACTGCAGGCTTAATTTGTTTCAAAGAATTTTCTATATGTGAACTATCAAAGTACATGATTTGAGAATTACCATTAGAATAGTATAATTAATCTTCATCACTTGGTACTCCTTGGTGTATTCCATTTATAGTTCCTAATGTAACAGGCTAACAAATTCAAGAGACATAGACAATAACCAACTAGGAATGAAGATACAAACAAACGAACAATGAAACCATCATGTATATCACTGTATCTGCATTCAAGTACATTTTAGAAAAAAGAAAGGTCCTCTAAAAATACAAATCTAAATGTCTATAATCTTCCCACATCCTACTTTCTATGTCATCTCAAAACTTCCCCCAATCATCCCTATACGCTGACTCAACCCACATGTATCAATCATTGGTACATTTATCCCATCATGTTCATCTTCCTCTTCAATAGCTACTTCGGATGGAATGTCGTCCTTTATAGTAATGAAGTTGTGTAGTATGCAACATGCTAAAACAATATGTGCTTGCATCATGATTTGATAAGATGTTTCATGCCTCAGGATAGGAAAACATTGCTTCAAATCCCAAAGGTATGCTCTATTGGATTTCTAAGTGAGGAGTGTCGGTGGTTAAACAACCCTTGTGGATTGTTTATCGGGTTTTATCTTGAAAATTACTTCAGGTGGTAACGTGTACACCGATAAGGAGTGATAAATACTGGTACAAATGGATATCCACCATCGACTAAATAATATTTTCCTACCACAAAAAAGTATATTGTTAAAACGTGAAACATACAGTGTGGTTTTTTGTCTAAACGTGAAAAGTATATTATATAAATTATTTATCATATTATTCACTATATTATAGTGAGGTTTGGCATACTAGGGGGAAATACTAGTGAATCTGATCTTGAGGGATCTGAAGCTAGAACACAACTATCTGCAGAAGACCCTTCCCAACTGGCAAGAATGTATTGAAACTTATAATCAAACTAATAGACACCCATAACATTTTCTGACAAGTTGCCTTTTCTATCATGATATTTACTCTGAATATCGACATCGACATTGACTACTATATGGGTTCCATCAATTTATCCAATACAATACTATACAAATAAAAACTACAATAAAATGAATATGCA
Source organism: Thuja plicata (assembly GCA_018584345.1). Classification (NCBI taxonomy): domain Eukaryota; kingdom Viridiplantae; phylum Streptophyta; class Pinopsida; order Cupressales; family Cupressaceae; genus Thuja; species Thuja plicata. The sequence goes on from MU224712.1 coordinate 1,293,177, forward strand.
TTAATAGGATTAACACTAAACAAATAAAATTGTACCACTAGGAGATGTACCTTGAAGTATGGATCAAAATTGTCCTTCCCACTAATTTTTGGAGGAGTGTTTGGACCAAATTATAACAAATAATCCACATAGACTGCTAAGAAAACCGTCAATACCTTGTGGAAGTTTCAACATACTATCTCTCCTGAGTGGCCAAAGTTATGGGAAATCTTATCATTCCTCATATTGTGTCCAAGGGTGTGGAGAAACATCAATAGTTGTTCTTCTAACATTATGTTTATCTTATCTCTAATGCTTCCTTTTTTCCTTAGAATATTGGCTAGATGAAAGAAGGCTCATGTACTCATGTAAATTTGGTCATGAGTATCCACCTCATTGAAATGAATATTGTGTTTATAAAAGATAATTTCATCTCTTCTTTTCTTATGTGTTTGTTGTCTATATTCTTGTGCAGGAATTGCTTTGGCTACCACAAGGAAATAAAGAACAACTACGAGAAGATGAGTGACTGTGTTCTTTCTAACTATAAATCCTTGAAAATTTATATTGTTGGTAAGATTCATCAATGACCTAGAATGTGGACAAAGACAAATATTTGAGATACAAAATAGCCACTAATAGGCATCAAGAGAGAGAGAGACAACAAAATAAATACAACAACATGATTCTGTTCCATGTAATATGGCTATTGTTTGTAATATGATTCTTTTGTTTGTATCTTCATTCCTAGTTGGTTATTCTCTATACCTGTTGAATTTGTTAGCACTGTTGCATTAGGAAATCAGTCAAAGTTATATTGGTCAATGGTGATTTGTGAAAACCATCTAATCATAAATGGACCAGATATTGTTTTTTGTAAATTGCTACTCCAAGTAGTACAATTTATGTAAATTGCTCCAACACCTACTTTTGTCGTTGATATTATTACTCATTGTCATTGATATTATTATTGCAGGCATCTAATAGAGAAACTCATGACTCATATAGATCTAACTCTAATAAGCCTTTATAAAATTAGTATCATGGGGTATAGTTGTGACTATGCATAATAGATAATCTTCAATGATCCATATACCACATGATACTAGTTATTATACATTAACACACATTGTTTATGAATGACTTACTAGAGTCAGAACTATATGAATCATGTGTTTCTCTATTATGAATGACAATGAATAATATTAAAAATAAATAATAAAATAATGCTATTATCATTCTCCAACATATTAATGAGAATAGATACAAACATCTTATAGATTGTCTCCAAGGTAGGAATGATACAAACATCTTAGCATTATGCTCTACTTGCTGCATGAGAACCTAAAATAAGAGCACACCAAGAGGATTCCAAGAGATATCATGAGAAATTTGAGTCTTAAGGTCATTTCAAGTCTTAATGTTTCATTTTAAGTCATATTGATTCCATATGAAAGGATTAGTAAAGCTATGTAATCAATTATATTGACATGTCAAAGTTGTGTTGATAAGGTCCTGAGTTGGTCAATTTAGTCAAATCATGAAAATGTACCCATGAAGGGGTAAAAAGGTTGTAAAAGGTTAGTTGAGGTCCATTTTGAGGTATTTGTAAGGTTTATTCAAAATTTTAAAGTCATTGTACAAAAATGTTAAAAATGTGTAAAAGATGCAAAAGTGCAACATTGCAAAATGCAAGATTTTGCAAACTTGCACCAAAGATTGAAAAAAGGTGGTTGATCGGTCTAAAAGGTGGTTGAGTCATTTGTTAGAGTAAGAAATTTATTCCACTCATTAATTAAATCATATTGATTTAATTATTAAGTCACTTATTATCTCTCTTTTACTTAAGCTAAACTTTAGGCATTTAATAATTAATTCTTTTATTAATTATTATTATTATGCAACCTAGATATTTCCATTTTAGGGTTTCGGTATCCTTTTATAAGGATTCCCTCTTGGTAAATTATTCAATTAGATGGTTATTAATTAATTTAGGATTTCATTGCATTAAGAGTTTTTCTACATTGTTTGCACAATATGTTTCCTCTTCCATTGATCAGTGATTTTTGGCCTCCATAGCTTTTTTGCTTCTCTTTCTATGACAGGTTTGCATGCAAGTGATTCTTGGGAGCTGTGGGTTGATAGTTTTCATAAACTCCAATATGGTATCAGAGCTCCAGATATTCATGCCCCCGTTCTCTTCATGAGAGATTTGGCCTTGTTCTTTAAATCTGTGTTTTTGAGAGGTTTTTGTCTCAAATTTTAGTGGTTTTTGGAGGATTTTTTGTTTGGATTAGTTTGAGAAAAAACTGACATATGGGTTGCATCTAGAATACCCCCAAAACCCCTATTTTCATATAAGGCAGGTCTTATTTGGACACAGGTGAAATTTGGGCCCTCTTTTTTGCTTGCATGACCTTGGCACAATTTTTGACGCAAAAATCCACCTCGATTTCCATGCTGCTGATGTTAGCAACCACAGGCCCCAATTTTTTTTTAAAAATTAAAAAAAAATCTTTTTTTTTTGTGTTTTATTTATATAAAAAAAAGCATGTGTTTTTTTTTCTTAAAAAAAAGCATAATATTTTTTTATTTAAAAAAAATAATATTTATTTTTTGACATTTTGGTGGGAAATCTGGAGGCAGTATTTTTTTTGGAGGAATCACCAGTTTAGCAGAGCTATGCTATTTTTGGCTGAGGTTTCATGAGGTTCACTTCTGTTTTGACCTCCCGGTGGTTTTTTGCTCATATCTGGAGCAAACGGAGGTCAATTTTTGACTTCCTTATATCGCCAAGAAGCTCTTTCTGAGATGGACATCTTTCTGGAAGATAGATTTTATGATTTTTCCATCTTGCAGGTTTTTTATCCTGTCAAATTCAGGGTTCTATTTTGCACTCCGGGAGCCATATCTTGCTCATCCGGACTCCTTTTTTCGACTTCCGCATGGGGTCAAAAAGTTGCTTTTGTTCTCTTTCTTATTCTATGGGTCTCACACCTAGATTCTGCTCCATGTATCTATGTATTTAGTTTTTTTCTTTATGGAATTTTGGTAGATATCTTGGATGTTTCAGGTCCTGGGATCGTTTCCTTCTCTGAACATTGTATACACCTTTTTCTGTAGCTTTCTTTTGTAAACACACTGAAATAAAGTGCCTGCAGTTGCATATCTGGGATCTTGTACACCTTGTGCTTGTTTGTACTCACACTCAGTTATAAAGTGCCATGGGGGGGGGGGGTTATGATGTTTTTCCTTTTGTACTCATCCATCTTTGTCAAGTGAGTGTCCCTTCC
>MU224712.1:1296557-1314537 GCA_018584345.1 Thuja plicata
GCTTCCTTGGTTCAATGGAGTGATCTATGTATTTAGTATTTGTTCCTATGTACTAGGTGGATGCAGTGGTTGGTACCTATGCATTTCGGTGAGATGGATCATTTACCATATGGACACTCTTCTTTCAATTCTATTTTGGAGGCATTCTTCCATCTTTGATTGATCAGCTCTTCAGGATTTGTTTAAAGTCTTCTCTACCTGATCATGTTCTATTACAGTGGAGGTTCCAACAGTTACTTTTTGACAGTGTTTGTAGCTTCTTGCTTTAGAGGTGTTCTACATGTTCCTTTTTTGTTCCTATTTTCTGGGACATTCTCTAGTTTGGAGGCTTCTTCTTTCCTTCTCTAGGCTTTATCTCTTTTTGGAGTAGGGTTTTTCCCATGTGGTTTTCTCTATTTCTCCTCTTTATAGAGATTTTTGTACTTGGGTACCTCATTAGACCTTGTTGTTGGGACCCATTTTCCTGCTTTCAGTAGCTATTTCTAGGTTTTAGCTTCTCCCTAAGTTTATCTTAAGGGGGTGTTAGAGTAATAAAGTGATTCCACTCATTAATTAAATCATATTGATTTAATTATTAAGTCACTTATTATCTCTCTTTTACTTAAGCTAAACTTTAGGCATTTAATAATTAATTATTTTATTAGTTATTATTATTATGCAACCTAGATATTTCCCTTTTAGGGTTTTGGTATCCTTTTATAAGGACTCCCTCTTGGTAAATTATTCAATTAGATGGTTGTTAATTAATTGAGGATTTTATTGCATTAAGAATTTTTCTACATTGTTTGCACAATATGTTTCCTCTTCCATTGATCTGTGATTTTTGGCCTCCATAGCTTTTTTGCTTCTCTTTCTATGAAAGGTTTGCATGCAGGTGATTCTTGGGAGCTGTGGGTTGATATTTTTCATCAACTCCAATATCATTTTTAACTAAAAAAATACTTATAAAATATTTATAAAGGTCAAGTATAGGTTATGGTGTTCAAGTTAGAGGAAGGAGTTTGAGGATGTGACATTCATACCTCTGACTGTCACCCTTCTGTAGACTTATGTGGACAATCATGTAAGTTTTACTTACAAAAATGAAAGGATCTTCATGGAATGATGGATAATGTTGAGGAATATATGGGGAACACAATAAAATCAAGGAAATTTTAATGTACTTTGTAGAGAAACAATAAAGAATTGAATTTGTAAGTGGACAACATGGTTATAGTCACATTATTTGATGTTGTTGAGTATTTTTCTACATGTTTTTGAATTGAATATTCTTTTGATTTTATTGGGGATGATAGTGTGATGGATTGGAATTCTTTTAAAACCACTTAGAGTTTTATCCGTGAATTGTATGAAGAGATCTAATGGATTTTGTGGAAACTACCTAGAAACCCTCAGTAACAGAATGGTAACCGATGAACAAATCTAAATCCTGGCTTTTTTAAAGTAGATTCATAGACATTTAAAATTAATTGGGTTTAATAAAGATTGATTATGTATTGAGCAAGAAATCTAATTCCTTATCGGGTTGTAGTAGTGTATTTACTGTGTGTTAACAATGCAGTGCATTGATTTGATAATTTCACTATCCATATGATCTGAATATGGTATGAAATGACTAAATAAGACTAAGAACACTTCGTATAATATTTTTGGAAGGAATGGAAGGGAAACTAAGAATTTTATACAAGATCTTGTGTAATAATAGTTTAAACTGTCCTAAAATGACAGTCACAGTCAGGGCAATATATATATTTTTTGAAATTGATGTTGATCTAATGAACATGGAAGATGTGTGATGAATGTCATTGACCTAAGATCTTTCTCATTCGTAGGAAAGGAATTTATAAAATATTTGTGGAGAATGTGAGTTTCAATCAATTGGTATACTATAATGTGTAAACAATAGGTTCATTATTGTGTGGGTATAAGTCTATGGTAATCAAAGGATACAGTAAGTCACTTGGTAAGAGGATTATGACTGCATCAGTTTTTTTTTGATATTTTGGATGTAACTTGGAGTTCCTAATATTGGTTGGTCATCAGCCATAATGTTCTCTATTTGTGTGATCAGAGAAACAAGGTACGTGTTTTGTTGCAGGAACAAGGCCTATAAGAGGAGTGTGAATACAAGAGGTTGGTCTCTAAGGTGAGTTAATGGATTACATTCTTATGGTGAAGCTTATTAAGACGTATCTTATGGATTTGGATCTTAGATTGATCTTATTGCTATGGTGATTGGTTGTTTGATATGAACATGAGGAAATGATTCCAATTAGTTAAGTTATTGTGTTGAATGGTGGAAGACCTCTAATAGTTAATGAAGGATAGATGATAGTGATTTGGTGGAACCTAGAAGGTTGAATGTACCTTTTGATATGATTGAGAAACCTATGATTTATGTTATAGACTCAATGATTTTATGTTTAAGGGATGTTGTTAAATGGAAAATGCCTCTAATGAATTGTTAATATGTTGAATGAAGGATTGGATCAGTTGGATCCTATGAGTTGATTGGATTGTAAGATGTTCTACATCACTACTGCATGGTGCAAATGCATCTATGTGTGAATATATGACACTAATGATTAAATAATCTCATGGAGTTTGACCCCTCAATCAGTACTGTGGAGTAGATTGGTGACTGTCATAAAGGACAAAGACATGCACTTTTCAAAGTTGTTGTTACACAGTGGACCTTGGGTTGTATTGTGATGACTGATGTAAATGAACTCTATCTTAGGGATGGAACTATGTACACATTATTGATGGATGCTACTTATATTTTTGTTGTGTGGATAGTTCTAAAGACATTGAAGCAAGAACAATGACAGTCCTAAGAGTGCTACTTAGAAAAAGTGGGTTTACGACCTTTATGAAAAATGCTAATAAATGTTGTCTTGGTTGAGTAATTGAAAGGCAGATTTATAAAGAGTAAATTGACTTGGGGATTAACAAAGTGTTGAAACTAAAAAGGGATTTGTGCAAGAATTTTGATGCATGGGAGTCTAATCCAATAGATAGTGAACCATGTGTTATAACATCTTGGAGATTGATATGAGTTTGAGGGATGCTCTGCATCATAATTCCTACCTAGGAAACAATTTATGAATGTATATTTAATGACAAATTACCCCCAAAATTGGCATTACAATCTTCCATCCAAATAGGTGGAATTTGAATTTGTTAGAATTGAAAATAGAATGTATTTGATGCACTGTCAGGTCCGTTGGGTTTCATTTCATTTTATATAATTATCTAACTAGTGTTTCTCTATTGTAACTCATAACAATATGAGCGGGGTATAGATAGAAACAATAGAGAATGATATTGTTTCGTTATACCCCATAAGTCATATGTGTTTATGAAGTCCATATGTGCATCCAAAGTGTCATATTTTTATGAATTGTAATAGAGATACAGTAGTTGGATAATGAATTTCAGTTGATGGATGTCTTCGTTGTGGGAAAACATGGTCTGCTTAGGACTTCAATCCATAATATGTTAGGTGCACCTCTCGGTGCTCTAGAATAGAGCTCTTTCCCTATTAGTATGTGATAACATGCTTGAGATTGATTCTAAAGTACAAATAGGGAGATGCTTCATGGTGACCATGAGATCATAGGAATAAAGTCTATTATTAGACAATGAGTTTTGAGAAAAAAAATTAAGTCATCATGCTAGTGAACTCACACAATGACCTACTTATGTGGAATATATATACCTAATTACAAATGGATTGGAATGTTATGTCTTACCTGCGTGCAACAACCTATTAGTATATGACAGTGTGTATGAGATAAATTCTAAGGTACAATTGGATTAGATTTCTTTATTTTGGAGCAAAGGAAAATATCTTTTTTAAACATCAAACAATGAGTTTTGATAATTGCAGCAAGCAAGTCATCATGCCATTAAACTTTACACAAGGACCTACTTATGTGGAAGATGTATACCTAATAAAAAATGGATAGGAAGTTTATATATCACCGCCATGAAAAAGGCCATACTTTGTGATAGTGTGTATGAGATCAATTCTTAGGTACAACCGATGAGATTTTTATAGGGTGACCATGGTCTCATAGGAAAAAATATGCACCAATGTATTTCCTATACTAAGACATATACATCAAAAAGTGTCAATATTACTAATAAAAGAGTATTAGATAAGCCATTTTCATTTTGGAGCAGATGAAAATGTCTATTTTTAACATCAAACAATGATTTTTCTCAAGAATAACTAATAATGAGGTTTTTCTCATTTTATGTTTGTCCTTTTCAGATAAATAATCAACCTGCATCCAGATACTATAGGAAATATGTTTTGGTCTCACTATATAGAGCTTCTAGGGTTTATGGGGTTGAGGCTGATATACAAACAACATAAGCAATCATTAAAATGAAATATGAGTTGTTTGTGTGTCAAAACAATAGGGTTCCTATATTATTTAATGAATCAACAAACCAAATTCTAGGCCAGCATCCACTCTGCCTGTGCGGATTGTGAGCTTTGAATGAACATAGCATACCTTATAAGAACAAACCAAATTAGATTGATTTAACCTTATAATTCCACTAGTGAATGAAATAAACAGAGCATACCTCCAAATGACCTCACCCAAAATTTCCAATCATTGTCTCAAAACCCTACCTCCATGCGCTAGCAAGATCTACCTACAAATGCAAATGAATCACAGATCGTGCAACTTCATTTCACTCAAGGGACCTGACAGTGCATCAAATCATGCATCAAATCCATTCTATTTTCAATTCTGATGCAAATGAATCACGAACCGTGTAGCTTCATTTCACTCTACGGACCCGACAGTGCATCAAATCCATTCTATTTTCAATTCCGATTTTGGTGGAATTGGAATTCAAATACCAATTCCACCTATTTTGATGGAAGATTTTAATGCTGACTTTGGGGGTAAAATAGAATTACCAAAACCATATTCTAGTTTGATGATGTTGACACAAACTACATATTTCCTATTTTTGGTTTTTGTTTCTTCTAATTCCGGCCCAATTCCATGAACCAAGTAGGCCCTAAATGTGGTAATTAAATCCCTTCAAGGAGAGTATGACTGATGGAAATAATGGGAAGTGTGTACTGAGAGGGGAGGGGTGAATCAATACCTCTAAAACTTTTATCTCTTTTAACCTTTGTCCATTGTGTAATCAATTTTATAACCAACCATCTGTTCTATACTATCTTTGTGTAAGATATATCAATTCATAAACTTAATTAAACATGTAAACATTTCATAGAAACATTCATGAAAGTAATTGAATCATAACACAAGATATGGTAATGTAGAAAACCCCTGTCAGAAGGTAAAAACTACGGTGGGGATGGCACCCACAAACACTTCACTATTTGCAGATTGGAAGGGGTCAGTTAAGGCTTACAATTTTGATCACTTCTGATGATCTACCATGTTAGGAGTACTATGTGGATATTAGTTAAGGTCTACTCTATTAAGATTTTTAGAAACACTGTTTAGTGTGCACTCGGTTAAGAGATTTATAATAGGATTGTTAAATCCACCTTTCTTGAAAGGATTTCTTCAATTTTATACACTTGTTAGAATGCAGACAAAATACTTATTTGACCTAAGTGTGTGCAATCTAATAATTTTTGATTACAGATCCATTCAATATTACATGTATAAATGTATCACCTAATGTGATTTATTAATACCTCTATTGTTCGGTAGCCTCTATTCTTGGTTCATGATAACCAAATTCATCTTTTGTTGTTCTACTTCTTGAAACTCTCAGTTTGATCCATAAATGTGCTCGTAGGCTACATTCATCCTCTCATCATACTTAATGAATGATTACAACATCTATTTATAAGATAGATTGACCTAATTAAGTTTCACGTATTACAACTTTAACTCTATGATCACAGGTTTACAACTTGACCTTGATCTCCTAGTCTGCATGTTTTTAATCAGTAAGACTGATTAAAAAAATTACAATAATATTTCTTGTCCCTTAAGTAATGGTTTTAAACCAAATCAAAACTCTATAAATAGAACTTGAGTGTTCTATCTGACGTGGAAGTCAGATCCATTTTTCTCGGGATGTAACTAACTTTCGGTGTCTGATGCTCGGTTTGCTCTGAAATCAGTTTGACTATTTTTTGGTGTTCCTTGTTTGAACTATCTATTAGGTTCCTCTATTGTCTATTCTCTCAGTTTGCACTATATTCTGCTCTTCGGGTTCCACTGCCGGTTTGCTCTTATCAGGTTCCACTTTATCATCTTCGATTTGCACTTTCGGTTTACACATCAAAACTGTGTCGTCGATTTTCTCCTTGCTTAGCAATTTTGGTTTGAACTGAAAACCTGACTATTGGTGTAGTGTAACCAATGGTTTATTACAATTTTTTTCTCTTTGTATACTAATGACAAAACTTTATGTTATCAATCTCCCCCTTTGACATTAGTATAAAAAAATGATATGTGCAGAATACTAACAAAGTTTATAGTATTTACACCTTGTATATTACTTAGTCATTGCATGACTCCCCCTATGCATATGCCAGTATAGTATAGTATATGTGTATGTACACTTTTTCTTTATACTAACTCTTCATTTTCTCCTTTGTGCTATATTTTCCTTTTCCCCTTTATGTACATATCATTTTCCTTTTGCCCCTTTTTTGATAGTAAGGGAAAAGGTGTATACCTATAGCTTATAAAAAATATGAGAGTGAGAGGACTTCATTTCATCCATCCTCTTCTCTCATTTCTCTTTTAAATACTCAAGAGCCATATGCTCTAATGTGATCCGGGCATGCATGTCGTAGATGCTGTCTACTATAGACATATCAGGGGTGGCAATAAGTTGCCTTACTGAACTTAGGTGTTGTTGTAGAAGAGTGAGGTTTGGTAATAGTAGAGCCTATATCTCGATAACCTCCTCTCTGAACTATTATTCTGCTTCCCAAATTTCTTTTCTTAACCATTTTATCTCAATGATCTTCTCATAATGCAATTTGATTGCATTTCCATCTATGGTTAGACTTTGTGCACTTGCATTTAGATCGGAATCGATCTTTGCAATCTTTTCATTGTTATCCTTTGTAAATTTCTCTAAAGTGCATAGATTTTGGATTAAGGAAACAACTTCTGTTATTATTGGATCTAATTCATTTGATAACTCTGAAAGCTTTACCTTATTTTTTGCCACTTCTTGGCTGATCTTTTCTATCAATTTATATTGAAACTTCTATTTTTATCGTTCCTCAATAGCCTTTTCTACATCCACATTTTTTTGTGTGATGACGTCGGTGAGAATGGAAAGTTGATCCAAAATGGGGATATTGTGATCAAAATCTATGTCGGGAACTATCTGGTTTAAGATATCCCTTGTGTTCTCCAGTACCAATGAATCTCGATGTTGTTTCTTAAGCTTTTCTTGTAAAGCTTTCCTTTGACATGTTTCTCCATATTCTTGGAGTGATTCAAAATCTAATGTAGTTGGGTCACACTTCAGTATTTAAATTATCTCATCAAGTGTGACTTCCAACTTGTTCTTCTTTGTTTTCTTCTTCTTCTTTTGTGATCCAATTGTATGCAGAACCATAGCCATCTTTACTTCTTGGTTTGGTGTACTACTAGATGGATTTTGAGGAGTTGTACCTTTTTCTTGCTACTCGGTGTTTGTCTATCGGTTGTATGAGGATGTCTCCTTATCAACCTTCGGTGTATCTACAGATTCACCTTTTGTATCCTTTGACGTGGTATCAACTGTCTTTTCTTTCTCATCTTTCTCCTTTTTCACTTCATCATCATCTTTAATTTGTGCATCTTTCCCAGTGGTATCTCCATATTTTTGTTCTCCATCGATGCATTTTGTTCATCGATTGTGTCATTTTCTTAAGATGTATCTTTTTGTTCTTCATTAACCTTGTCCTTGGGTATGCTTGCATCGGGCTCGGGGGTCTTCTCCTTCTGTGAGATTATATTGATTGCTTGAATCAATAATGACATTTGGCCTGGTATGTGTACTTGTGCAACATCTATTGTAGTGTCATGTTCGTCAGTTTGGTCCTTGACAACAGTGACATCTTCATCTTTCTAAATTTATTTTGAAGGATCATTGGTGATGTCAATCATAGTATTATCTACAGCATTGTTCGACCATGTTTCATCGGCAACATCCATATTCTTGTTGCCTTGTGTGTTTAATTCTTCTTTGTCCAATTCTACTATTTTGACATCTTCATCAGTGATAGTGATTTGTTTGGGGCTTTGTGTAGCCTGATTATCCTTGTTTTGTTGATTTTTGGTAAGAGCTATTTGTGGCTCGGGACTTGTATCCTTTTTAGGAATATCAAATATCTTTCTCCATTCAAATTCACTCTTTCTGTCTAGGTCTAGTAGATGTCCTTGAAGCACTTGGTAAGCTCTCAACTTTGGTGAGAACCTTTTAGAGTGATTCTTCATCATCTCTTTAATTTCCTCCATTTTTGATTTGGGAGGCATAAAAGATACTAGGGCTCTTTCCCTAATATCTTTCTCAGAGTGTAAGGCAAATGTCCATCTTGTCGATAATCTATCCTAAAGTTCTTTAGGCATTTTATTTGCTAATTATATTGGAAGATATTTGAATATGCACATCATTTTGATAATTGCCTCTTCAATTTTATTTTGATCCACTAGATCCAGTGTTAGCCATTTCTTGATCTTTCTATCATTCACTGTTCCTGATTTAATAATTCAAGCACATACTTCATCAATAGTTTCAAGAATCTTATCCTTTTCCTTTTTGGATAGAGTCATCCTGTTCGGTGTCCTCAATGTCTTCCCTTGTTCTTAGGAACTTTCTTCTCTTTGTTGGACCTCTTGTCTGTGTTTGAGGTTTCCTCCTATAGGTCCTTACTTGATCTTTCTTTATAGGTGAAGGACTTGTATCCTTAGCTATCCGAATCCTTGTCCTGGATGCAGCTATAGTCATAGGCTTTTTAGCTAGTGGAGGTAGTGGTGTATCTGACTCTATAGACTCTGAGTTATTCTCCTCAGCTTCACCGACGGGTGACTGTCCCTCGATTTCTTCTGTCTTGTCAGTTTCCTCTTCTGTTACCGATAACCTTTTCTTCAAGTTCTTGACAATCTTGTCTTTCTTCCTATCAATCTTCTTTACAACCAAGCCAATTTTAATTCTTTCTTTGGCTTCTTCATAAGTTCCAAACTTAGGCTATGTTTTATCTAATAGCTCATTGATCAATGCCTCAATTGCATTAGATGCTTGATCTATGTTTACCTCATAGTCAAGTGGAGATAGCCATGTTGTCCTTGGTACAACTGGATTGATGTATGTATAGTCAGCCTCTACCATTAAACATATATCAGTCTTGAACTTTTAAATTAACTGTTATGGGATCCTTACTCTCTTCTGCATTCTATCCTTGAATCTAGCAAAATATTCATCCATGAATGACTCAAAATTATTTCCTAGTGATTTTATGAGCTCACTAATCTATATGGTCACTGGTCTTGTTGTGTCCCATTGCACATTTCCTATAGATGGGAAAGATTCTTGGAAGTAGAAGAATATGCACATGATAAGTGAACCAAACTTACATGAATTTGTCTTTGCATTTCTTATTGTCTTTAAGTTCTCCTCTAGCTGCTTGAGTAGAAGTTCTGACAGATCCAACTGAATTCCCTTCTTAAAAATCTTGTAAGCTGTATCCACTGCTCTAGATGCAATTTTGTTCATCCTTTTAGCCTGAAAGAGCTTGTATTCCAAGACACATGCTCCAGATTTTAGTTCATCATTGGTGATGGTGGATACCTTAAGTCCCCTTCCATCACATTTGGCTCCTGTGATTTTCTCAATGTCAGCTTTAGGTGGGTGCCTTAGTGCCTTTACCTTATCGGTTATTGGATAACTAGTTACAACATGTATAACATCTCTTGTTATCAATTTAGGCTCATCCAGCCATATCTTTCAGTCATGTATCCTGCTTAGTACTAACCGAATCCATTCGGTTTTGAACTCCTTCGGGAACCATAAGGAATTTGTGAGCCCTTTTACTTCGATGTGCTTGTGTTCTTTCTTGATAGTGCCATCATCATTATATAGCTTCTTGAAATCTTGCTCAACTTCAAGGTCGCCAATATCTGTAATCTTGCAGTGTATGTATGCTCGCACATCTTCAAATAGAAAAAACCTAGCTGGTATTCTTGAGAATGCTTCAGCATTGTCAGGTTGTGAAACAACCTCTGGACATATCTTATACTTAGGTTCCTCACAGGTTGAGCTCTTGATAAGATTGATCTTGTTCTTCTTAACACTCTTGAGCTTAGTGGTTCTTGATGTAGTTTCCATTGTTTCAGAAATTAGGGCTTTCCCATAAATGATAAACAAGGTTCTTGGTTTATACTGGTGCTTACTTCAACCTATGTAGCTATAAGAGATCTACTTGGAGTGTTGTGAACCTGGTTGGAGTCACTCTACTATGTTGTTGCTTCGTGCTCTAGTTTTTCTATGTTTCTTCGCTCTGGTCTCTAGTGAGAAATGAAACCCTTCCGTCATCTATTTATAGACTTTTCCCTAATTCGATTCATTAATGCTCAACCACTCCTCAGTGTGTGAAGACGGAGTCGTCGGTTGATACACTAACTTATTTTTTGGTGACAACGCGATGCTTTGGGGAAGTCATTTAACTTGTTTCATTCACCGACGGATTTCAGTGTATGGCGAAGACAACTTTGTCAACTCACATGATTACCGATGGATCTCAATTTTACACTAGAAACTTTAGCTTTTATGTGTTAACCGACGATTCTCGGTAAGTGTAGACAACTTTTCTTTATAAGTATACCGATGCATTTTGGTATGTATTTGACCGATGAAATTGAATTCATAGAATTATTACAAGTAATACCATAGTGCATCTTTAATCATGCTAGTTTGGTATTTCAACTATGTATAATGGAACTGATGCAAAATATAACTATGTATAATGTAGTTCCATACTTACTTGTTTTGCTTAGGTGGGGGTGGTGATGTCACTAGATCCATTAGATAAGGTGTCACCAATTGCATTGCTCGGTCCAGCTTCATCAGTATTTTCATCTTTCCTCCACATTTTTGTTTCTCATCTTCTTGATGTCTTCAATGGTGTTTCCATTGGGAAAGGTGTTGGTCTCTGTCATTTGGTCTCTGCATTCTTTCTTCAGATGACCAACTTGATGACAGTGTAAACATGTCATTCTGAGGTTAGTCTAGCCTCTAGACTTTCTTGTCCATTGTCTCATACGGTTTGCAGCTATGTGACCAAATCTTCCACATGTTATACATTTTTTCCATGTATTGTAATCCCATACATATTGGTTACTAACTCTTTTCGGTTGATAGGAAGTTTCTTGACCTTTAGGCTTCCATGCTTGCTTTTTCCTTTTTCCAGCATTCAAGGGATGTGTGCCCATGCATTTTTCAAGTAGGACAATATTTGTCTATGTAGATTTCCTTCTTAGGTTTTTTCACCTCAGATTTACATTCATATGCTTTATGTCCTTTCTTGTTACATTTATAACAAATTCCTATGAATGAAGGTGTAGATTTAGGAATACCTTTCATTTTTCTCTTGTAGATATTTGATGTGTGGCCTTTCTTTCCACAGTGATTGCATGCTAGCTTTCTTGGTCTTGGATTTACATAGACATTCTTTGGATTATCTTGATTGGTTGATTCTCCATTCTCAATATAGTCAAGTCTAGTGTTGTTGTTGGCTCTCCTTTGTCCATCAAGAAAATTGTCCATCCTTTTTTATTGCTCTCTTCAGCTCTTTTGATTATTTCATTATGTTGTTTCTGAATTCGTACTTCTGGTTTCATATTTTTATTTTCTTCTCTTAGCTCACCGATGGCTTCTATTCTTTCAATGAGTTCTATATTCATTATGTTTGCCTCTTGACTCATAAGAATAATCTAATTTGTAATCTCATGGTGGTGTTCTGTAAGTCTTTGTATTTCTAACCCTTTGTCTTGTATCTTTTCAGTAATCTTCCTTCTATCATCAATCACTAGTGTTCTCTCTTTCTTAGCTTGTCTAGCATTGTTCATGACATCAATCTTTCTTACCATATGTGTCTCTTTATTGATTTACAGAGATTTCACTTGTCCAGCTAGATGTTGATTGATTTTATTTAGATTTGTGATGCTTTCTTCTGATGTGTCTGATGTTTTTCTTGTAGTAGATCTGGTATCTCTTCTTCATGGTAATCTGTTTCATTACAGCAAGATGCCATAATATTTATTTCATCTAACAATTGTCTCATCTTAGTTCTATCTTTTTTACACTGCTCATAGAAGATCTAAATTTCTAGCTTATGATTCTCAATACTCTTTTCAAGTTTGTACTTCTCCATAGTATGATCTTTTCTCTTAAGTCTTTAATATTTCCAAATAAGAGTTCTAGATCTGATACCAATTTTTGGAAATAATGGGAAGTGTGTACTAAGAGGGGAGGGGTGAATCAGTACCTCTAAAAGTTTTATCTCTTTTAACCTTTATCCATCGTGTAATCAATTGTATAACCAACCATCTATTCTATACTATCTTTGTGTAAGATATATCAATTCATAAACTTAATCAAACATGTAAAAATTTCATAGAAACATTCATGAAAGAAATTGACTCATAACACAAGATATGGTAATGTAGAAAACCCCTATTAGAAGGTAAAAAAATGCGGTGGGGATGGCACCCAAAAAAACTTCACTATCTGCAGATTGGAAGGGGTTGATTATGGCTTACAATTTTGATCACTTCTGATGATCTACCCTGTTAGGAGTACTATGTAGAGACTAGTTAAGGTCTACTCTGTTAAGAGCTTTAGCAACACTGTTTAGTGTGCACTTGGTTAAGAGATTTATAAAAGGATTGTTAAATCCACCTTTCTTGAAATGATTTCTTAAATTTTCTACACTTGTTAGAATGCAGGCAAAATACTTATTTGACCTGAGTGTGTGCAATCTAACAATTTATGATTACAAATCCATTCAATATTACATGTATAAATGTATCACCTAATGTGATTAATTAATACCTATGTTTCTCGGTAGCCTCTGTTCTTGGTTCTTGATAACCAAATTCATCTTTTGTTGTTCTACTTTTTGAAACTCTCAGTTTGATCCATAGATGTGATCGTAGGCTACATTCATCCTCTCATCATAATTAATAAATTATTACAACATCTATTTATAAGATAGATTGACCTAATTAAGTTTCATGTATTACAAATTTAACTCTATGATCAAAGGTTTACAACTTGACCTCGATCTCTTAGTCTGCATGTTTTTAATAAGTTAAAATGATTAAAAAAATTACAATAATGTTGCTTGTCCCTTAAGTAATGGTTTTAAACCAAATCAAAACTCTATAAATAGAACTTGAGTGTTTTATCTGACGTGGAAGTCAGATCAACTTTTATTGGGATGTAACTGACTTTTGGTGTCTGATGCTTGGTTTTCTCTGAAATCAGTTTGACTATTTTTCGGTGTTCCTGTTATACAATAAATTTTGCACCCTATTCAAGCTCTTGTAGTCTTGATAATCTAGTATAACATGGGAATCACTTCTAGGTTGTGGGACCTTTGCCAACTTGAAGTGAAGCCTTCGGATTCTAGGCTGGTTCCTCTTGGATAATCACCTAATATGCTCTTTTGACATGAAAAGTAAACTTGGAGTGAAATGGATAGAAGGAATGCCTGAAAGGGAAATAACTGAAAGAAAATTATCCTACTAGGTGATACACCGAAGGTAACTTGAATCATAACACAGTGAGTAAAATATCCTGAAGATTCTCAGATCCAATAGAACACAATCTTTCTGAATAGGCTTGCATAAGTATTTCATAGAGAGGTCTGAAATGATAAGAGGTTATTGGAGGAAGAACAAATTTTACAAGCAATAAATTTTCCAAGGGAGTAGACACAGACTGTGACCTGCAAGAAGACACCCGCTTTAGCAAATAGGCACAGGAGTGAGACAAAGTAGCCAGAGATGAACAAAATCCACAAGATTACCTAAATTAGATCACACACAATAGTACACAAAGATGTTGAAAGAAAGGAAGGCTCAGGAACTCTGAGATTTCTATATTAAAAGCACTGTATTACATCCAGTAAGAGAAGTACATTCAAGGAAAAGCTTGAGGGCAGAGAAAATGCCACAGAAAGCTCATACATAATCTGGAATTCAATGAAATATCACAACAAGGTGAAAACCTGAGGGCAGAGAAGATGCCACAGAAAATCTTACACTAGCTGGAAAACTCTGAGCTCTAAAAGCTCTCAAAAAAATTATATACATGCTCCTCTAGCACGCAGGCTCAAGAGTCAATCTAATTCTAGGAATTAGGGTTTACAATAGATCTGCATAAACAATTTAGAAACCCTAAGACTATTAATTCTGCTCATTAATGCATCAAGAAATATCCCAGATGATCATATATGTCTTTGAATATATTTCCCATCACCATAAATATGATATGAAGAAGTCGGCTCGACTCATCCCTCTGTCTGCAGCTTGAAAAATTATGCCACTGCCATGGGCTTTGAGAATCAGATCTTTTCAATTTTAAATATTTGAATATGCAACGATCACAGGTGGCACGGGTACCTGCATCAATGGTTGAGAAAATATCTTGATCTCCTATTTAAAACATGTCCATCGATCTCTTATCTTGTTGTGATTGCTTCCTTTACCTTGGTCCGCCATGGACACGTGCCAGGACGACTTAATGCCTTACATGATAGATCGTGCACATCTTGCCTTTAAGCCATAACGCAGACCGTTGGATTTAAATGAACTTGATCGGAGATTGCCTTTAGTCCCTGGCTTTAGCCCTAACTCATCCTTGACTCATCTTTAACCCTAGGTGCACAAACTTTCATGTCACTGAGTCGCTAAACCATTCCACTAACTCTAAGTTTGTAACAAGATTGCGCGACTACCAAGAGATTAGATCAAGATCGGGCGATCTGCGTTTAATCTCACATCCATAGGAGAATATTTTGTTTCCTTTCGAGACTAAGCGACCACCGTGATATTAAAATATGATCAATGATACTAATTAAATCATCTACAAACTCTGAGCTTTACTTTACTCAACTTCCCTTACCATGGTTTCGTCTTAGAGACTTAGCGACTGAGCAGTCTCGTGATCTTTGATCATTCTTCTTAACCATGATTCCCTTACGAGACTCATCGACCATCACTGGAGCTAACTTTGCATCGACGGCTCATGTGAAGTCTCACATACTTTGCTGATGTCATGACCTTCTTTAGAGACTTGGCGACAACCACAGGATCTAATCTCAATTTGACAACACATGCCTGGTCTTTGACGAATCTTTGACTTACTCTTAACACTGTATGCCTTAACTCTGGTCTGTCTGGAGACTTCGCGACTGAGGTAATTTCGCGGTCTCTAAACTTTTCATTTAACTCTAGTTCCTTTGAGAGACTTTGCGAATACCATAAGATCTTCGCTTGCATCGACGGCTCACGTGAAATCACGTTTACTTTGTTGACCTTTTGACTTCCTTTAGAGACTTGGCGACTACCACAGGATCTCAACGTAATCAACGGCTGGTGGAGAATCTCGAAACACTTTTCTCTGACACACTTTTACTTAGCGACTGAGTGTAGACCGCAAGATTAGATTAAGATCGACAGTTGGCGTTTAATCTCATATCCTTGGAAGAATATTCAGTTTCTTTACAAGACTAAGCAACCAACACAAGATCTAAACGAAGATCAATGACCCTGAGCACATTCATGAAAATTTACCTTAACTTGAACTTTAACTTGGGTATATCTAGCGACTTGGCGACTAAGCAGTCTCGCAATCTCCAAACCTTTTGTCTAACCATGGTTCCCTTGAGAGACTTCACGACTGAAAGGTCTTTAACTTTACTCAGCCTGAACTAGAGTTACATTTGCAGGGTTAGAAAATACATTAAGTCGTGTGATCTCACAACACTTTGCTAACTGAGGGTTATGTTGAGAGACTAAATGCAGGCCGCACGATCATCCTCAAGATCTACAATCAGTGCTTTATCTCGATAAGAAAAGAGCATATTCCATTTCCCTTCGAGACTGCGCGACATAAAGGTAGTCTCGTAGTCATTGAAAAACTAAGAATATTCGACTTCCCTTGTGCGACTAAGAGACTAAAGGACAATTGAAATGTGCACATGCTTAAAGGATCACTTAAGCTGCTCGGAAAAGGCAACATGAAAATAGGGTTTCTATCAAATTTGCTTAAGGTTTAATATTTAGGTTATTCTCATGAACCAAGGCAAACCTGAGACTTAGAAAAAATGCAGAGGAAAGGATTAAGACCAGGCAAAACACAGAAACATACAAGTTGGGCTCAACCCTTGTGGGAGCCACATTTTTCTCCACTTGTAGCCAAAATTCACATGTAATGGGAAATTTTAGGTAACAGTTCCTTGTTTGAATTGCCTGTCGGGTTCCTCTATTGTTTGTTCTCTCGGTTTGCACTGTATTCTACTCGTCGGGTTCCACTGTCAGTTTACTCATGTCAGGTTCCACTTTATCATCTTCGGTTTGCACTTTCCGTTTACACATCAAAACTATGTCATCGGTTTTCTCCTTGCTTAGCAATTTCGATTTGAACTAAAAACCCGACTTTCAGTGTAGTGTAACCGATGGTTTATTACAACTGTTTTCTCTTTGTATACTAATGGAAAAACTTTATGTTATCAATGACATCCATATATGAATTCACAACAATTCCAAGATACAATTTTAGATGCATCTTTAGAAGAAACTATATATAGAAAAATAAAATTTACAAAGATTTGAAAATTTTCTAATTAAACAAAATTAATAATTTTTTTAGCTCCCTCTATCGATTAAACATTCAAAGTTTTAGTGGTTCCATTAAAGGGGTTTAGGCTCTCTTTTACTTCAGTGACATTGCTATGGAATGAAGAAGGATACGATTAAAATGAATATGCTCTTTTAAAGTATGAGTCCAAATACCTAGTTACAAGATTTATGTGGGTACAAGGATAGGAGCTAGAAATTTCCAACTACCTTAGGGATTTTCACCTAGTAAATGACAAGACATCCTTTTTTAAATTATATTGTTTGAAAATAAATACGGACTTGCATATTTACACATAGTTTCTATAATTTTCCATCTACAACTCTTCACTTCTCTTAAAGAGTACTACCCACTCAAAAAATTAAAAATCATAAGTCAACAAAGATTTGTAGCTCACTCAATAAGAACAATGTTATGTTCCTAGTTTATATCATCCTCCAACATGTTAATAGGGTAGAATAGGCTCTTTAATGACTTTGATAGATTAGGGCCCGTTTGGTTGAGGGGTGGAATTGGAATTGAACGAGAATTGGCATTTCCGAATTCCAAAAATGTTCAATTCCCTATTTGGTTCCAAAATAAAAAATTGGAATAGGGTTATGCGAATTCTAATTTTGGGTCATTTTGAGCATTCCACAATTCCTTCTCAGACCGGTTAGGCCCCGTTTGTTTGCAGGAATTGGAATTGAGTCAAAACCTTATTATCACAAAACCAGGTTTTGAAATCCTGGTTTTGCATCTTCGGGTTATAATTTGGACCGTTTGGTTGACCTGGAAGATGGATTAGTCAATCCATCTTCTGCGTTTGGTTGCCAATTTCAAAATTGGAATTGGAATTGACAAATTCCAACTTCCGCGTTTGGTTCTACATTTCGAATTGGAATTGGAATTCGACAAAGACTTTATAATTTTTTATTATTATTGAATAATGTTTAATTTATATTGTGATTGATTTTGTCAATTTTATTATTATTTTTTATTTTTTATTTTTTATTATTATTGAATAATGTTTAATTTATATTGTGATTTATTTTGTCCATTTTTTTATTTTTTTTATTTTTTATTTTTTTTAATTGCGCTTCTGATCATACATGTG
>MU224712.1:1353589-1394417 GCA_018584345.1 Thuja plicata
TAAATAAATAATTTATTTTGGGATTTTTGGTCAATTTATTAATTAAATAATTAATAAATAGGGGAATAATGTTTAAATAAGATTTAAACATTTTTGGGAGGGATTTCTTAATTAAATATTTTTAATTAAGATAAAGGGATTTAATGACATAAAAATAAATAAATTAATTAATTAATAAATGATGATGTCATCAGGGGTTTTTCAGAAAATAAAAATACTTTATTTTCTAAAGGATTTTTAGGTGTCTACACAATGTAAAGATAAGAATGATAGCAATGAAACAAGAATAATATCATATTTAGAATCTTGGGAAATCAAAGGAGACAAGAGTGTTACAACATGGAAATAATGACAAATAGGAATGCTAGAGAGGTATTGGTGTTCTCATAGGAAGAAAGCAATGACAAATAAGTGTTGTATCGAGTTATAGAATGCAAGAGAGATTTAATTTTTACGAGAGAGAGTTGTAAAAAATGATAGATAGATTCCAAAAATGAGAAAAAGAGGCTAACAAGTCATTCAAATGCATCTTGATAGATTACAACTAACCTAGGTCTAGGTTACAAGTTGAAAAGGTTCACAAATGGTTAAAGAATGAGAAAGAAATATAGGATGATAGTTGCGCATTGCGTGGACATCTATTTGTAATGCTAGTCTCCTAATAGTTTAAGCTTTGGAAAGACTAAAATACAAGAAGAACATAAGGTTGAGATAGCTACAACATCAAATTGATAAAAAAAAATGACAATATATGAAAAATTATCCATACATGGGAAGGGAAATGACTATTTCAAGGGTTAAAATGAGCTTAGAGAAACACTAAGGGTGTGGCTATCAAATTGAGTGTAATACATTACATAAAATTGCAAGGGTATTCATATTTTGAAAAGAAGAAATCCTAGATACATTAGAGAATAGAGGAGGTGATATAGATAAGAAGAATTATAGAACCTAAAATCGCTATAAAGAGTGTGGTGTCATTTCCAAAAGGACCTTAACTACTTGTTCCATGGACCTCATTCCATTTTGTTTGTATCCATGTTTAGAAATATTTTGAATCTACGTCTATAATATGTCTTTAAATTAAAAAGAAGAGGAGAAACAACATAACTAGACTTCAAAAAATGAGATGTTTATCCACATGTTTTTGAATGTCTAGCATGAGAATGTAAATCATTATTCAATGTATGAATGCCAAACTTATATTCATCAAAATGGTTTTTAATGCCCCATAACTTTGTCCTAGGGTATTGAAATTCTACAAATGAGATATTGTCAAAAATTTGGTTTCACACACTTCATATTGGTGTAGGTGATTTTTCACAAATTTTGTTGTTGGTGAATTTTATTGCTCACTCAAGTCCTATTTTCTATTTTAGACCTCTGAGCTCATAAAATTTTCCACAATCTTTGTTTTTCATGATTCTTGTAGCATTGGTAAGGTAGTAAGGAGCTCTATCATTGTGCCCATGCACTTTTTAAAAAATTATGAAACAAATAATATTTATTCATATTTGTACCATATGACATTGTGACTAGTTACTTGGACATCCTAACACCTAGAGAGGTTTTTTTTTTGGAAAAGGCTTCATTTGAAGTATTGATCATATTGGGGAGTTTCTATATTTATGTGGGGGTTTCTTTGTAATTTTGAAGAAATATCATAGTTTGTAATAATATTTTCATTTCATCCTTCTCTTCTTATTCTGAAAAGGCGAAAGTATAAACAATGGAGAGATAGCATCATAAACCACTATAGATGACTTTGTTTATTACCACATTTTTATAAGCTTATTTCTCTACCTGGCACACCTAGGAATAAATTTTATTGGAATTGTAAAAGGGATTGTGTCTTAGGAGTTATTATTAAGCATGTTGATGGTGACATATTGAAATCTATTGTTGATTTTGAGTATCCTTGGCTCTTTGGACTAAAATTGGGGAGTTATATGGAGATCTTAATACTTAACCATTCTTAGATTATCTTATTTCATATTCTCTATTCCTCTTCATTTTTAGAAATGATGTCGTGTGATTCTGATACTATTCAGGAGTTTGATTATTTGGAGTACTTTGAAGCATTAGAAGATGAGGACAAGGTTACTTTAAAGGTTACTGATTCTTATTTAGAGGTTCTAAAATTATGAAATAGGAGTCTCAATCTATTTATGTAAACTAAGAATTTAGTTAATAATTAATTACACTTTAATTAAAGCAAATGTTCGGTGTGATTAAGTCTTGTACCTAGTGAGTTATTTTAAACCTAGGTCATAATCAGACATGCTACTTAAGTTTACTTAGCGACCACATAGGAAAATTCTTACTTTCAATGGTATTATACAATCATCACTTATTTACCTTACTTCTATCTTTTGTGGGGTTATCATATTATCATTTTTCCATGTTAAGTTGGTGATAAGTAATCACTTTATGTATCATGACACAAGATTAAGACACTTATCATAATATTATGCTACATCATATCTCAAAATGGCCTATATAACCAAGGGATCTCCTCTGTAATCTAATTATTTATTGATTCCATTATATTGCATAGTTGATGAGAAAATAATTTATTATTGTCAGATTGATCTTCTCTTGCTCTTGTTCTTTTCATTAATGGCCTCCAGATCTTGGGTGCCTATCTCTAAAGCAAAATCTTACATGGTATTTGATCTTGTTGAGTTCCTTTAGTTATTCTTTCAAAAGATTTTAGGTGAAATTTTGGGTGCATTTAGGTGTTTTTTTTGTGTCTTTATATTGTGGGTTAAAATCAAATCTTTTTGCATCAAATTTGAGGTTATCACTGGATTCAAATCTGGGAGGTACCTACAATTTTTTACCATTTTAGAAAAAAAAGACCACATCAACGTACTCTTGAGGGTCAAATAAACTTAGACTACCAAATCATAAAAATTGGAGCTCCTCACCTCAAGCTGGGGAAACAATTTATCCCCATTGTTTTCATTAATGATGTTTGTAGCATTGCCATTATTGTGTCAATTGTTAAAAGTATATTTGGAATGAGTCAATATTTTTTAAAATATTCTTGTTTAGAAAATGCTCGATTTAAAAATAATTGTAAAGTTTATAAAAGGACAAAAAATAGATTATTTTTTATAGGCCTTACATCCCACGCAAACCATATGATACTTTATTACCCTCATCCAATGCCTCTACTAATAATCCTAAAGGATCATAAGTTTGTCATCAGTATACAAGGAAACAATTTTTGAACTGTCGGTTACATGATCATCGAGTGACAACATTCAATCAAGTGCAGAGGTCACCGAAACAGTCAAGCGCAGAGGTCACCAAAATTAGTGAACACTAATAGCACTATCACTGACAGACAATTCACAGAGTAACCCAAGAGCACAGTCTACAGATTAACCCAAGCACCAATATACCGAGTGACAATTTTATTCCTAAGAAAATCAGATCTGAGATACACGTCAGATAAAGCACTTTAGTTTTATAAATAGCTTTATGCTTAGCTATAAAACCATTTCTTGAGGATCAAGTAAAACATAAGTAATAGTTTTAATTAGTTTAACTGATTGTAAACATGCAAACTAGGAGATCAAGGTCAAGTTGTAAATCTTTGATCATAGAGATTTTCTTGTAAAGCGTGAAACACAATAAGGTCAAAACCTTTGTATATATAGATGTATAATCAAACAAGAACATGATGATTGTAGCTGTAGAAGACATCTATTGATCAGACAGAGATTTTCATGCAGAAGGACACAAAAGGAATAATTCAGTTATGAAGAACTAGATTGAAGGCTACCGAGCAGAATAGGGGTATTATTCATCACAATTAGGTGATACAAAATTTTGAGAAATTAAAGGATCTGTATTCAACAATTCAAGATTGCAAGTTATGAGGTCAATAAGTATTTTTGAATACTCTCTAACAATTGTAGCAAATAGAAGAAATCCTTTAAGAAGGTGGACTTAACAGTCTTATTGTAAATCTCTTAACTGAGTGCACACTTAACAGTGTTGTTAAAATCTCTTAACAGAGTAGACTTAAAAAGTATAAACATGTTACTCGTAATAGGGTAAGATCATCAGAAGTGATCACACTTGTAGCCTTAACTGACACCTTCCATTCTGCAGATAGTGATAGCTTCGTGGGTTTCATCCCCACCACATTATTTACCTTCTAACAAGAGTTTTCTGCGATATCACTTTTGTGTTATGTGTAACTAAGTTTCATGAATGTTTCTATGATTGTTTATATGCACTTACATTTATGTTATGATATTACATGCATAAGGTAGAAAAGCAATATGGTTGGTAATGCAAGAAAAGATTATTAAGGTTAATTGATAAAAAGTTTTAAGGGTACTGATTCACTCATCCCCTCTTAGTACACACCATTCCATTATTCCAACAATTGGTATTAGAGCTAGATCTTTTATTTGAAAAGTTTAAATCACTTGAGAGAAAAGATCATACAATGGAAAGGTATAAGATTGATAAGAATATTGAAAATCAGAAGTTAGAGATACAGATTTTCTTTGAGCAATACAAAGATGAAAGATTTATTAGCTGAAAGAAAAGTCATGGCATCTCGCTACAATGAAACTGACTATCATGAAGAAGAGATACCTGATTTATTTGACTCATTGGGATCTGCATCTGGTAATACATCTGACACATCTGAAGGAAGCATTACAAGTCTAGATGAAATCAATCAACATCTGACTGAACAAGTAAAGGTATTGTAGATTGGTCAAGAGACATAGATGGTAAGAATGATTGATGTTATGAATAATGCTAGACAAGCTTAACAAGAAAGAACATTAGCTATTGATGACAAGAGGAAGATCACTGAAAAGTTTCAAGAGAAAGAATCTGAGATACAGAGACTTACTGAAGATCACCAATCAAATAGTTCTTATGAGTCACGAGGCCAACCGGGTGAACATAGAACTTAATGGGAAATTGGAAGCTATTTGAACTAAGAGAAGAAAATGAGAAACTGAAGCATGAAGTAAGGATTTAGCAACAACATAATGATATGATCAAGAAAGTTGAAGAAAGTACAAAAAGAATAGATGAATTTTTGAATGGACAAAGAAGACTCAACAATAATACCGGTTTAGGGTATACTAAGCATGGAGAATCATCAAACCAATCTGATCAAAGGATTGTCAACACAAATCCAAGAGAAAAGAAGTAGTCATGCAATCATTGTGGAAAACCAGGCCACACATAAAATGTTTGTAGGAGCAAAGCTAAAGGTATTCCTAAATCTACTTCTACATTCATAGGTAATTGTTATAACTATAAAAAGCATGGACACAAAGCACATGAATGAAAATATAAGGTAAACCAACCAAAGAAGGAATCCTACATGGAAAAATACTATCCTACTTTCAAAATGCATGGCCACACATCTCATGAATGCAGGAAAAAGAAAAAGAAAGTATGGAAACCTAAAGAGAGAAAATGCTTATCAACCAAGAAGAGTCGGTAACTCATATGTTTGGGATTACAACGCATGGGTAAATTATAGAGAATGTGGTAGATATGGACACATATCTGCAAACTGCACGAGGAAATGGATACGAAGTTCAAGGAGCTGGACTAACTCCAGAATGGCATCATTACACTTTCATAAGGTCGGTCATCTAAGCAAGGATTGTAGAGACCGAGTGTTAGAGTCAAGCACTTTTGAAAATGGAAACACTATTAAAGACATTAGGAGAATGAGAAATCAAATGTGGAGGAGAGCTTCAAACAATGACAATGTTGGACTAAGCACTATAGTTGGTGCCACCTCATCTAATGGATTAGGTGATTCCACCACCCCCACCTAAGCAATACAAGTATGGAACTGCACTATACAAAGCTATATCTTACATCAGTTCCAATATTCATTGATAATATGCCAACTTAGCATGAATGAAGATGCTCTTTTGTATTACTTGCTATGATTTTGTGAATTTAGTCTCATCGGTCAATACATACCGAGCATCGTTGGTGTATAGATGAAAAATAATCAAGTTGTCAATATAAACTGAGCATCGTCGGTAATCATGTGAGAGACAATCAAGTCTTTGCTACATACCAAGCACCGTCGCTGAACATGTGAAAAGTATAACTAAGTTTTCACTTACCCTGAGCATTGTATACTCACCAAGGATGAAGACTTTGGTATGATACCCAAGCATATTTGTTTCATCAACCGAGTGGTAGCTAGAGCATTCAATGCACTACTTAGGTTATTTTCTATAAATAGGGCAACACAGAGCTCATTCAGTCACCAAGTGATAAAGTGAAAAAAACAAAGTGAAGAAGAGAAAATAAGAGAAACAATATTGCAGAATGATTCACAAGAGATTCAAAGGCTACTTTGACAGATTTCAACCATCCTCAGCAAAGATTAAGTGAGTATCTGGACTCACTGAGCTAAACAATTTATTTAGAAGGAGCCCTAAATATTTCACAAACAATGGAAACTACCTCATGAGTCTCAAAGATCAAGAACACAAAGGACTCGAAGATCAACCTGATTAAGAGCCTAGCTATAAGTTTTTCTCTAAGGTTTCTTCTCAACCCAATGATAAGGGAGCGTTTTCAAGTATACCTCCTAGGGTTTTGCTGGTTGAAGATGTCCGCGGATACATCCACTACAAGATTACAGAGATCAAAGATATTGAGATTGAAGAAGCTTACAAGAAGCTATGCCAGTATGGAAACCTAAAAGATGAACACAAGGACATTGAGGTAAAAGGGTTTACCAATGCCCTACTATTCTCGAGAGA
The DNA here is from genome assembly GCA_018584345.1 of Thuja plicata. Classification (NCBI taxonomy): domain Eukaryota; kingdom Viridiplantae; phylum Streptophyta; class Pinopsida; order Cupressales; family Cupressaceae; genus Thuja; species Thuja plicata. The sequence goes on from MU224712.1 coordinate 1,360,372, forward strand.
GTTCAAGACTAAATGGATACACATTGTACTTAGTCGGGTACATGGTATAAAAATGTGGTTGGATGAACCAAAACTAATCACAAAGGATGTGATTCACATTGTAAAAGGCTATCTAATAACCGACAAGGCAAAAGACCTAAAGCATCCTTCACGCCCTGACATTGAAAAACTAAGGTAGAATGGGACGGAAGAGGGTTGAAACTTAGTACAATCACTGACCCTGAGATGAAATTTGATGCATGTGTGATTGGGTACAAAATATTCCAAGCTAGCAGAATGAACAGTATAGCATGTGGAGAATAGTATAGCATGTGGAGCAATTATCACTGCTTATAAGATTGTGAAGAAGGGACTTCAACTGGACTTATCTGAGCTGCTACTGAAACAACTAGAGGAGAATATGAGGACAATTAGATCATCCATATCTAATACATGTAAGTTTGGTTCCCTCCTTATGTGCATATTTCTCTATTTTAAGGATGTCTTCCCCTTTGTCGGTAATGTCACTTGCAAAACAACCCAACCTATAACTACACAGATTAGAGAATTTATTAAGTCACTAGGGGATAGCTTCACATCTATAATGGATGCATACTTCACAACTTTCAAGGATAGAATGCAGAAGAGAATGAGAATCCCTGCACAACTGGTTTAACAGTACAAATATGACATGTGTTTCATAGTGGACACTGATACAACACTTATAAAACCAGCAGTACCAAGAACAACATGGTTACCACCTTTGGACTATGAGATCAACATTGATCAGGCTACAAAGGCTATTGAAGCCTTACTGAATGAACCAGTGAATAAATCATTGGCAATATTTGACACATATGAGGAAGCCAAGTCTAGAATCAAGACTGGATTAGTAGTAAGGAAGATCAACAGGAAGAAGACAAAAATGGTGAAAACACTTGAGAAGAAATTGTCGGTAAATGATGAATAATCGGATCAACAAGATGTCACCAAGGGATAGTCACCCATTGGTGAAGGTGAAGAATTAAGTGATTCAGAGTCTACTAAATCAGATGCACCACCTTCCAAGAAAGAAAAGGTTACAAATATAATAGTTGCATCAAGAACCAGGAGTAAGATAAAAAAAGTAGACTCACCACTAGTAAAGAAAGGTACTGTGAGGACTTATCAGAAAAGAAAGCCTCAAATCGAGCAATTAGCTCTGAGGAAAAGAAGATAGGGATGATACAGGTTAAGTAGAAATAGAGAAAAGACTCCAAATAGAGAAGGCTAAGATACCTAAGATAATTGATGAGATTGCAGAGTCAATCATCAATATAGGTAGCATCTCACATCACAAGATTAGACAATGGGCAACACTATCTACCGAGGATCAAAACAAGATAGAGGAAGCCTTCATTAAGGGGATGATTTCTTACAAGTATGTTCCCATATAATTCAACAACAAGATTCCACAAGAGCTCAATGACAAAATATCAGCAAGATGGACATATGCCTTGCACATAGAGAAACAAACAAGGGAAAGATCCCTAGTTACATTCATGCCACCCGAGTCAACAGTTGAAGAAATTGATTCAATAATGAAGGAACATGCAAAGAAATTCTCTTCAAAGATGAGAGCATAGAAAGTACTACAGGGAAGATTACAAGACATTGACAAAGAAAGCAATGAGATTTGCAATGAAGTCTTCAATCCACCCGAGCAAATATTAGCTCTAACCGAGACACCTCACATTGAGGAGAAGGAGGCCACACTGAGCCATGAACAGATTTGCATCAATGATACCGAGGATTTCAAGCCATTTGATTTGACAACAGAGGCAAGTAAGGCCATGGATGGCGTACCTTAGATATTAAAATCATTAGGGGAAACACCAAAAACCATCATAAAAGATATAACTCAAATTGATTCTGATGATGATCCCGAGATGATGAAGATGTAAGTATTAGCATTGAGCAACCAAAGGAATAGGAAACTACTGACGTTGCACAAGAAAATGTACCAGGTCACATACCTTTATTAATACAAGCAATCAATATTATAATAGAAAAAAAGGAGAAGACACCTGAGCCTGATGCTAACATACCGATGGAGAAAGGTGAAGAACAAGGGGAGCAAAAAGATAGAAATGAGGAGCAAAAAGATACAAGTGGAGAGAAATAACCGAGTGATGCCACTACCAAGGACATTGAAGAGGTAAACAAGGCTACAGATAAAGACAAGGTTGATGTAGAGACATCTACTACTGACCAATAGGTCAATACCAAGCAACACACCAAAGGTACCACACCTCCCACGCATTCACCAAAAGAAAAAGAAACAGAGAAGGAAAGTGCTATGGTACTACATTCCCCTAATTCCAGTACCATATCGAAGAAGAAGAAAAAGATTAAAGCACCAATCACACTTGAATAAATCATTGACATACCCACGTGTGATCCAAGAACACTGGATCCTAAGTCCTTGACCAAGTATGGTGAACTATGCAAGAGGAAAGCAATACAAGACAAGCTTAAAAAGGAGCACAAGAATACACAGGTACTGGAAACAACAAAGGCAATACTAATGAAAATAGTACCTGACACACAAATTGATCAAAATACACCAATAATTGATCAACTCTCAACTCTGACCGAGGCAATCACCAATCAGAATGTGGACGCCGAGAAGGTCATAAAAGAATGAGAAGAAGATAAGTACCATTATAAGCTCACCAAGAAAATCACCCAAGAAGTGGCAGAGAACAAGGTAAAACTTTCTGAACTGGTAAATTCATTGGAACCTCTTATTTCAGAAGTGGTTACCTTAGTTCAAAATTTATGCACACTAGAGCACTTCACTAAAGATCATAGTGAAAAAATAGCAAAGATAGATACAGATCTACAAGCTAGTGCACAAGGTCTATCAACCGAGGAAAAATGTATTCCAATTGCATTATGAGAAGATTATCGAATCAAAATGGTTGAGACTAAAGATACAAAAGACTAAAAGAAAAATCAGAGATGAGGTGACCGGGCTTCAAGCTATGTTACTACCGAATCTCACATTGATGTTGAAACACATGACTTCGGTAAAAACATTAATTGCCACCCCAAAAATGTCAATCACCGAGAGTATATATGACATGCACGCCAGAATCACTTTGGAGCACATGACACTGGAACACCTCAAGGAGAAATGGGAAAAGCAGATGGCAGATATTCAAAAATCCCTTGCCCACATATTTGACAAGCTGTAAGTACTACACCTTTGTCATTATTTTCAAAAAAGGGGGAAAGTGAATGTACAAAAGGGGGAAAATCCAAAGGGGGAAAATATATGTATGCATAACAAATGAGGAAAGCATGTACATACATAGGGGGAGTCATTAGCAAGGTAAACGCTTGGTGTATACTGATGCAGGAGCATCCTGGGGTAGTTTGAAATCCCGCTCAACCAAAAATATGTTTTCTTTTGTTCTTTAGCCTATTTGGAGATTGCTTGGTGAAGTGCTCAGTTACTCTATTGCTCGGGTACTCTTCTATCTTTCTTTACCGACATGTCTCAGTGTTTGTTGGCTGCTTGGTGTTGCTTTCTCTGAGTTGGTTTCTATTTCTCGGGTACGCTTTCCCTGAGTTGGTTTATGTTTCTCGGGTATGCCTTTGTCGAGTTTTTGTTGTTGCTCGGTGATGCTCTTCCCAAGTTGTTTGTTCGTATCTGGATGACTTATAAATTTAATTTATGTGGCATAATTAATGTGGAGTCTCTCATTGGGATCTGTGTTGACCTAAATATGGGTTGATGTGTTCTCCTATGTATTTTTTTATTAATTGTAACCGACTGGTGCATTTAATATTTGTTCATTGTAGAGTGTATGGCCGACTGGGTCATTTAATTATTGTTTACCAGAAGATTTGTGGCATGTGTGTATAAAATGGAGTCTAGGTTGATGTTTAGAGATAGGACAGACAAAATAGAGTCATGGGAAGATATATAGAGGATAGCAGAGTAAGCTAATAAGTTGAAAGATTGTAAGTTGTTGCAGATAGTTGTAAGTGGGTAGACAGATATTGCAGATTGCTTCGTGGCTTGCGATCACAATTTTAGATCTGGTTTCTTCCACTTAGCTATAGGGTAGATGGTAAAGTTGGATCCTGCGAGAGCTTGTTGAATCTATTGATGTAATTGGCCCTAATCGGGAAGGCCTTACAGCCCGACATGTTGCATGTAATTAGAATTTTGAGATAATATAAGTTGATATTGATATATCTTGTGGTGTGTCATTTTTGCTATGTGTTCTTGTTGTTGGATGCAAGTTTGGACAGTCCTTTATTGGATCCTCTGAGCTTGGACTGCATTAAATGGTATCAGAGTTGTTGGTTCATTTCTTTTGGAGCTTAGGTTTTTTTAAGATCTGGAGAGATGCCTCCGAGAAGATTGGACCCTAGGGCAATTTCATATCTTTTAGAGGAGGTGGAAGCGAGGATAAAAGAAAGATTTAAATCTGAGATGGTGGTGATGAAGAATGAAATCATAGAGGGTATTAGAAATATTGGATTGCATAGAGGTCCGAGAATAGATGATGGTTATGAAGAAGCTGCTGAAGATTTTGAAGTAGCTGGATCTAGTAGAGATGACCGAGATGATCAGATAGAGAGATCTGGAGGAGACAGATATGATCATTTGCAGAGATTTGGAGCTTGGTTGAGTACAAAATACAGAATGGAGGTTTCTAATTTCTCAAGTACATTAAAGCCTGAGGACCAGATTGATTGGATTAGTGAGTTAGAAGACTACTTTGAGTTGGAAGACATTGAAGATCCACTTAGAGTGAGGTTGGCACAAACTAAATTGAAGGGACATGCTGCTTTATGGTGGAAAGAGTTGCAGAGGGATCGAGAAGAAGAAGGTGAGATGAAGATCAATCGGTGGAGGTTGATGGTGGAAAAGGTAAAGGCTAAGTTCATTCATGTTGGCTATGAACTTGAGTTGTTTGAGAAATTGCAAAATTTGAAACAGAAGGAGATGACTGTGGAAGATTATACCAAGGAGTTCTACAAGTTGACTATTCAGTCTGTGCATAGATAAATTTCTAAAGAAAAGGTGGTGAGGTATGTTAATGGTCTGAGATTCAATATATAGGATGAGATTGGTATGTTGAATATTGACTGGGTAGAAGATGCTTATCAGTATGCACTAAAGGCAGAAGATAAGTTGAAGAGAAGACATTTTGGTAATTCTTGAGGGAAGGAGAAGCAAGAGCAGTCGGTAAAAGATAAACTGAGAGTTGAAGATGAACTGAAACCTGTTGAACCAAAGAGAAAGACAGGTAGAGGTGTATTCAGAGGTACTTGTTACAACTATGGTGAAGAAGTACATCGGTCATTTGAATGTCCCCATGTGGATAAGAAGGCCGGTAGTCACCAAAATGTTGTGGTGAATGAAGTTTCTGAGAATGAACCTGAGGTGGAGGGTATGAATATTTTTCTTAGGAGAACTTTTCTGCCCTCAAAGAAAGATAATTCTTGTCAGAGGAAGAACTTGTTCAGGACTATGTGCAAGTCTGGTGGTAAATGTTGTAAGGTGATTGTTGATGGAGGAAGTACTAATAACCTAGTTGTTGAGGAGATGGTTCAGAAACTTGGTTTGAAAAGGTTGAGACATCCTTTTCCTTATAGGATAAGTTGGTTACAAGTTGGTCATGCAGTAGAGGTGACAGATTAGTGCATGGTGAGTTTTTACATTGGTACCTATAGAGATGAAGTGTTATGTAACATTGTGGAGATGAGTTCTTGTCATATTTTACTAGGTAGACCTTGGAAGTATGATAGAGAGGTTATTCATGACCGTAAAAGAAATTCCTTTACTATACTGAAGGATGGGCAAAAGTCTATTTTGATTCCTTTGAAGGATGCGGAGCTCGGTAAGAGGAACTTGAGCATTGGTAGCAGATCTAAAATGGTTGCAGTAGATGGTGTAGACATAAGTGTGTAGAGATATGAAGGCAAATAGGCAAGTGATAGTGATAAAAGGAAGTAGAAGAAGAATCGAGGGAAGAGTGTGTTGGTTGAGGACTCAGAAGACATGTATATCAAGAACCAGTTTGGGATCTATGTGCTGAATCCCAATAGATGTTCATCCAGCTTATGAGAACATCTTTTTTCACCTGGGGTGTCTGATGTAGGAGCATCCTGGGGTAGTTGGCAATCCTTCTCAACCAAAAATATGTTTTCTTTTTTTTTTAGCCTGTTTGGAGACTGCTCGGTGAAGTGCTCAGTTACTCTTTCTATCTTGCTTTACCAACGGGTCTCGATGTGTGTTGGCTACTCGGTGTTTCTTTCTCTAAGTTGGTTTCTATTTCTCAGGTATGCTTTCCCCGAGTTGGTTTTTGTTTCTCGGGTATGCCTTTATCGAGTGTTTTTTGTTGCTCGGTGATGCTCTTCCCAAGTTGTTTGTCCTAATCTGGCCAACTTCTACATTTAATTTTTGTGGCATAATTAATGTGGAGTCCCTCATTGGGATCTGTGTGGACCTAAATCTGGGTTGATGTGTTCTCCTATGTAATTTTTTATTAATTGCAGCCGACTGGTGCATTTAATATTTGTTCATTGTCAAGTGTATGGCCGAATAGTTCATTTAATTATTGTTTACCGGCTGACTTGTGGAAAGTGTGTATAAAAGGGAGTCTAGGTTGATGTTTAGAGACAAGACAGACATAACAGAGGCATGGGAAGATAGATAGAGGATAGTAGAGTAAGCTAATAAGATGAAAGATTGTAAGTTGTTGTAGATAGTTGTAAGTGGGTAGACATATATTGCATATTTTTTGGTGACTTGTGAGCACAAGTTCAAATCCGGTTTCTTCCACTTAGCTATAGAGTAGATAGTAAAACTAGATCCTATGAGATCTTGTTGAATCTGTTGATGTAATTGGCCCTAACAGGGAAGGCCTTACAGCCTGACATGTTGCATGTAATTGGAATTATGAGATAATATAATTTGATATTGATATATCTTCTGTTGTGTTGTTTCCACTGTGTGCTCTTGTTGTTAGATGCAAGTTTGGACAATCCTTTATTGGATCCTCCGAGCTTGGATTGCATCATATACACTGAGTATATCAATTTTGCACATATCATTTTTTGATACTAATGCCGAAGGGGGAGATTGATAATCCTAAAGGATCATAAGTTTGTCATTAGTATACAAGGAAACAATTTTTGAACCGTCGGTTACATGATCACTGAGTGACAACATTCAATCAAGCGCAAAGGTCACCAAAATAGTCAAGCGCAGAGGTCAGCAAAATAGTCAATCCCAGAGGTCACCGAAATCAGTGAACACTAATAGCACTATCACCGACAAACAGTTCATAGAGTAACCTAAGAGCACATGCTATAGAGAAAACTGAGCACCAGTCTACAGAGTAAACCGAGAACCAGTCTACCAAGAGATAGTTTTATTCTCGAGAAAAGAAAATCTGAGATACACATCAGATAAAGAACTTTAGTTTTATAAATAGCTTTATGCTTAGCTATAAAAATGTTTCTTGAGGATCAAGTAAATCATAAGTAATAGTTTTAATCAATTTAACTGATTGTAAACATGCAAACTAGGAGATCAAGGTCAAGTTGTAAACCTTTGATCATAGAGTTTTTCTTGTAAAGCGTGAAACACAATTAGGTAAAAAACTTTGTATATATATGTATAATCAATCAATAACATGATGATTGTAGCCGTAGAAGACATATATTGATCGGGCAGAGAGTTTCATGCAGAAGGACACAAAAGGAAGAATTCAGTTATGAAGAACTAGGTTCAAGGCTACCAAGCAAAACAGAGATATTATTCATCACAATTAGGTGATACATAATTTTGAGAACATAAAGGATCTATATTCAGTAATTCAAGATTGCAAGTTATCAGGTCAATAATTATTTTTGACTACTCTCTAACAATTGTAGCAAATAGACCTTTAAGAAGGTGGAATTAATAGTCTTATTATAAATCTCTTAACCGAGTGCACACTTAACAGTGTTGTTAAATTCTCTTAACATAGTAGAATTAACAAGTCTAAACATGTTACTCCTAATAGGGTAAGATCATCAAAAGTGATCACACTTGTAGCCTTAACCAACACCTTACATTCTGCAGATAGTGAAGCTTTGTGGGTTTCATCCCCACCACAGTTTTTACCTTCTAACAGAGGTTTTCTACGATATCAATTCTTGTGTTATGTGTAACTAAGTTTCATGAATGTTTCTATGATTATTTACATGCACTTACATTTATGTTATGGTATTACATGCATAAGGTAGAAAATAAATATGGTCGGTAATGCAAGAAAAAATTACTAAGGTTAATTGATAAAAAGTTTAAGGGTAATGATTCACCCCTCCCCTCTCAATACACACCATTCCATTATTCCAACATCTAAACCACTTTGCACACACAAATATTTATATTTCATGCATGTCTTCCTCAATGGCTACCATGTGTCTTCTTCCCACTCACCAGACCCTACACAATTCCCCTTCCACATTTGTACCAAGTGGGGTGCCTCATGTTTGTCTACTCTGCAAGCATGTTGCTTGGATGCTTGACTTGGTTGCTTGAACACAAATAGTTGGTCTTGATGATAATGGATGCTTGTTGATAATACTGGATCTCAATTGTGGTAACTTGATAATGGATGCTCATGGATGTCAAAATGAGGAGAGATAAGGTTCTTATATAACTTTCACAACATCTCAGGGGTTAAAACACAAGGAGGCCAGTTGTAGATTTAAATATCCCACTAAAATTTTAAGATGGGACCCCATATCTAATTTGGGCATGATCCTCGAGGAACAAAACACCCTAGATGTTATGTTCCAGCCAATTAGAGCTCAGATTGGGAGCACAAGTCCTAGGCAATCATGGGATGCCAGATTCAAAAGTACAACCAATTCCGAGATCATGGAAGAACACAAAAGAAACAAATGGTAACATAGGGCCTAAGTCATGAAATAAATTATGTGATTGGAGAAAATAAATGAGGAGCACACTTAGAAATAAGGGCTTACCTTGATTTTGAACATGATTGAAATGAAAGATGACTCATATTTGAATTTAGGTGTCCATTAAGTGTCATATGAAGTCCAACTATGAAGAACACATTAAGGTGGGTGCTACATAAATCCATAAATTATACACTAATTGAGTGCTTATAATTTAGGATGGTAAAGTATAAATAGAAAAATATTTTATTTTGGGGGAGTTCTTTGATTGAGTAATTTTGGGGAGTTGTGTTTTGTGATTGTGACTTTAGTTATCTCTTGTGCTCTTTTGATTCTCATCCATGGATCCTCCAAAGTTTCCTCTTTTAACTCCACATAATTATGCAACATGGAAAACAAATGCATGAACTAAACTAATGTAAAAGGGATTAAATCACTATATTGATGGAACTATGCAAGAACCCTTAGATTCTAATCTAAAAATAGACTGGATCATAGAAAGTACCATGGATCTTATAATATTGATAAATTCTATATCAGTTGATCTTATGCATCATATTGATAAGTGTAGAACAATTAAGGATGCTTGGGATAAATTTTTTTAATTATATGGAAAAGTTGATGAGATTAGGGGATACAAACTTGATAAAGATCTTAAAAATTTAGATCCTAATAATTTAGATACAATCCAAGACTATGTAAGGAAAATTAACTAAGAGCACAACTCAAAGAGTTTAACATTGATAATAAGGATGCACAGTTGGTCTTCACTTTGTTGGATGAGCTTCCTTCACAATATGCGGCTTTTGTTTCTAGTTTCCAAACCCATCTGTTGACTATGTGAAGTGTCTATACTACACCATAATTTGATTCATTCATAGAGATATTGATGCTTGAACACAAAAAATGATCTCCATGGGTATTCTTAATTCACCCAAGTCACATGCTTTAGTGGTTTCTCATGGGATAAGTTCCAACAATAAATAAAAGCAATTTAAGAACAAGCCTAAAAAGAACACGTGATTCACATATAATTCATTGAAGAATATAAAAAATCCTCTCCTAAGGGGGAATCATCTAAGAAGGAGAAGCCTAATTATGCATATTGTAATAAAATACAACATGAAGAACACTATTTGTATAATAAGGATACATATGAAGTGAAGCAATGTCTTGAGAAGAATGGAATTAGTCTTCCATCAAGAATGTCAATTGAACAAATTCTTCTTCAAAACAAACAAAATTTGATAAAGAAAAGAATCATAATTCTGGGACAAGTAATAATAAAGGACAAGCTCTTTGTGCTACTACAATTTATGGTTTAGCGAGATGACTTCTAGATTCAATAGATTTTTATCATATGGCATCTTTGTAGTCTATGTTTTCTTAATTTGAGCCTTGCAATATGTCACCATTTTGATGGGAAATTATACATATATGAATGTAACTCAGAAGGGATATAATTATATTGGGGATGAAACTTTCAATGATTTTTTATGTTTATCTCGCTTGAAAAATAATCTCCTTTCCATCTACCAAATCACTCACGGTGCAACAAGGAAGATAGTGGAGTTCACTCCTAATTAAATTATCATAAGAGACTTGGAGAGTAGAGTATGTTAGGAAAATAATGTCTCAACCTTGTACTTACATAAGGTTACAATTTACAGTAAGATTTCATTTGATTATAATGTTTTCCTAAAATCTCCCCAAATCTTTGGATTGGCTAGATAAGCATGCTTGTAAATTTTTCTTGCAAGATCATGTCTAGATTTGAAGATATTAATGCTTTTGTCTTTAAAGTTGCCCAAGAAATTTTATGAAGTCTATTTTGAAGGACTTAGAGGTTCCTAAATGTCCCAAATATGTACATAACTACTGAAGTTGGTTATATCTCGATAGATCACATCATGAACTTTCTGACACTTCAAACGGTTCGTCAATCAAACACCTGACTCAAAAGTTATGGCCTCTAGAAATTGGGTCTCCTGAAGTAGGAAATATAAAAAGGTATTGGACACATAAGCGACTTATACATGGGAGCTACATGTGTTGGTATGTATTTTGACACATCATGGGAAATCTTTTATGCAGATAATATGGATGCCATTTTTTTAGTGATTTTTAACCCATGGTTTTGTAATATTGTTTAACGGTTTCATGTATTGTATCTCCTATATATTTGGTGCATGAGATGGAGGATGTGTGTAATAGTCTTATAGCTATTGAGTTATCTCTGGTCTCTGGTTGGTGACACTCCCATGAGAATCTTTCTCTAAAAATATATTATATGTTTTTTAATTTATGAATATTATATTGGGCAGCTTTTGGGGTGTGGAGTTTTTATCCTATAAGGGTTTTCTCCACGTAAATCATTGTGTGTGGTATTCATGTTATTTATGTTAAGTTTTTGTAACTTTTGTAAATATCTTAATAAGTTTTTACATAACCATCTTCTCAAGGTTACTATATCAATATGTTTTGCTACATTAATTTCCTTACAAGTGGCATAAGAGCTTGATCGCCTATGGTTTCAATTGTGGATTTTTGGATTTGTTGAACTAATCTAGATTTGAGTGGGAGCTTGTGTAGAAGATACTTTGTGATATTGTTACAAGAATTTTCATATGGCAAGTTCATCAGGTTGAATAGAGGTGGAGAAATTTTCTAGAAATAATTATGAAATATGTTGTCCTCAATTTTGTATTCACAAAATTAGGGCAACCCTATGAAAAAATTCATAGGATAAACTCTCTAAGGTGTTTTATTAGTTGTCTTGTTTGATTTTGTTTTTGTTTTTACCCTAGGATTGTGGCATTTTCAATTTTGATTGCTTCAAGCTATCCTAGGCCTCAATCAGAGTTGTCTATCAAAAGATATTAAAAAATTAAGCGATCAACAAGTGGCTTTTGAGGCCTTACTACATGTCATTTTTCTTTAATAAATCTTTCATTAGTGGGATTTTAGTTGACCATTGCATAACACTATGGGTGTATTTACATGTAAACTAGAAATAAAACTCTATTTCTATATATTCGCAATGAATATATGAAGTTTTAATGAGTTTTTCATGTAATGGTGGGTTTTTAAACTCTTAAATTGCATATTTTCTTTGTTAAAATTTATTTGTAATTACGCATGAGAAGCCCATATGCATTTAAACTTAAACTATGTCCTAAAGGTGGAAATTTTTAAAGTGATTGCACATTTAAAGTTAAGCATGAATGTGTATTTCATCTCATAAAATCCAATGGTGGCGATTTTTATGACATTACATTTTTTTAACTTCATGTAAATAAACTCAAACATCCCGTTAAAAGCCTATGGTGGCAATTTGTAAACGGATTGCATTTGAAAGATACACATTATGATATGCAAATGGTCTTTTAAATCCCTTTATTGTCCAAAAGTGGTGATTTTTATGTGTTTTACATAGTATAAATCTTGTTTTTATCATTAAAGAAGCATTTTTGACTTGTAATATGCTTCCAAAAGCCCTTCATTTGTTGTACAAGTGCATTTGGTAGTTATTTTAAATGCAAATGAATGTCAATAAATCATATGCATCCTTCTTTTGCATTTATAAACTTGCGAGGTTTAATGGAAAGCACGTCTAGGGCATAAAATGTGGTTTTTAAAGGAAGAAGTTGATTTTAAACTTGCAATGGTAGATGAGAAACCCGTCCAAAGGAACAAATCATTCATTTATAGCTTGTTATAATCGCTAAAAGCAACGTTTATCTTTCTAAGGCACCATTTTCTAATTCTTTTACATTATGGTTTGCATCCACACCCAAAAACCACATTTTTGTGAGTTGAACAAGTCTTGAAGTTGTTGTTTTCATGCATTTCATTTTGCATTCTTAGCCATTTGTCACAAGAGTTTCTCTAGATTTGAAAATGCATTAATAGTTTGGGTGTTTGATTTTCTTTTCATCTGGTCTTAAAAAATGTCTATATAACCATGGTTTGAAGATTTATTCAAAGCTTACTTAGCGTTTTCCAGTTTTTTTCTCTTCCATTTCAAACTCCTATGGTTCATATATATTATATTTTGTTTTGATCTTGTTGGTCTTTTCTCTCCATAGATATTCATGGAACATCAAAAGATTGAATGTTTTGTTTTGACAACACAAATCTCTCCCCAAAATTCAAATCCAAAGTTATACAAATAAATAATGAAGAAGAATGTCATAGGTGAAGGGCCAATTTTTTATTAGTTTCATGAGATCTTTACATTGTTCAAAGAATTCATTCAAATGGATCAAGAGGAATATTATGTGCAATGAGGATACTATGATTATTTTGAATGACCTTTTGTCTTTCTTTAAAATTTGAATATATTGTTCATAGGCTATAGAGAAACATGCACTGTCGGTGATGAAATGAAAAAGGATATAAAGTTGTTTAGTTTGGAAGCAATGATTAGAAGCCAATGTGTAAATGATTAAGAGGATAAAAAATCAATCATGTACTAAATCCGCATAAAGGATTTTAATTCTTCTATGAAATGTAGAAACAGTGACAATCATGCAATCTCTCAAAGAAATATAGAGTAGTTCTAGGCATGGCATAATGATAATTTACTATGAAATAGAAAAGGGACCCTTGTCGGTATGATAAAAGGAGGATTAAAGACTGAAGAATTATAGGGGAAAAGTTGTAGTCATGGTTTGCATTTCGCATCTATGAGATGATATAATGACAACCTCTTGAAGTCTTTGACTTACCAGCTAAGAAAAATTCCTCTAAAGGAACCAATAGTAATCCTAAGAAAAATGATGTGGTTCATTGATCATCAAAGATGCAAGTTGTTATCCCTGGATGAAATGGCTTCACTAAATCAGAATTTTTCAATTGCCAACAATCATGTAGCAGCATGAAGACCGAAAAAGGATGATGTAATAAGAGTCATGTCTTGTCAGAAACTTAGTCATTTTCACATGCTTTATAAGTAGGTGTATTTTTGTTGACAAATTACATGTAATTGGGTGACAAGTTGTATTTGCATGTGATAGTATCATGAGAAAAGTTGTAACATGTAATCAGACTACAAGTTCATTAGGATTTGTAATCTTGAATAAGTCAAAGGTAGTTAAGGGTTTCCCCTTCTTTCTCCATCTTTTTATCATCCCCTCACCTATAAATAAAGGAGGGTGTTGATTGTAATTTTCATCTTTTGGGAAATGCAAGAAAATTCTTCTAGTTTGTATATGCACTCTAAGACTTTAAGCTTAGGCATAAATTGAATTGCTTTCAATAAAATAGGCATTTTTTTTTATACTTAGTGCCAATCTAAACTGTTATGTGACGACATTTTCTCGATTTGATGATGATTACATTTAGAGTTATAGTTCAATTTCAACTATTGAAGACTTTGTGCTGCAAGAGAGAAAATTGTCGCAATTGATAGTGGCTACAACTACTTATAGCTTAATGTCTTTGTGCTTCAGTTATAAGTATTTTTATTTAAGTTTGTGGATTCTCAGAAAGAGACTTTGTGACTTAATGTTTATTCAGATTATAGAATCTCCATCCAGAATAAGCGCAGGAGACTTTGGTTTCCTGTATTTATTATGCCTAGTATAAATAAGATCATTGTCTTTTGGTGTTGTTCTTACGTCAACCCTAGAGCCATTGATATTATCATAGAAATAGGTATCTTTTTGTTTAGTTTAAAGTTGTAGTTGTTTTAAATCATTCCTGAAAAAGAGGAATTGATTGGCTAAACCACCCTATTTTGTAATTTCAGTTAAAATCCTATTTAAGCCACCTACGGTACGAAGGGAATCTCCCCTAATTATGAGAGGAGAGATCAATTCATTCAGCATTGTTCTAAAGTCATGATTTTGTAAGTTGTAGTCATAGTGACTTATAAAATGTTTAGCCAACGGTTTTTGGTGAATATGTTGGGGACACGATGCACATTCAAAAGCCTCACGCTTTTGGTTGAATTTTACCCTTGTCCTTTTCATTTTAATTACTCATTGTAATTTTTATTTCTTGTTAGTTTTCAATATTTTACCAAGGATTTGTAAATGGCACAAGGTCCTTGTGGAAATTCTTTTGGTACGTTAAATTTGACTCTACCTCTACATGCTCTTCCTGATGGTTCATGAATGAATTTTCCAAAGCTATTTTGTGATGAAAACCAAAATCCTCACAAAATATTGTTGCTTTTTAAATTGCATGTAGTGTTCATGGTGTTGAACATGAGGACATTTCTATTAGGTTATTCATGGAAACTCTCCAAGGTGTAGTTTTTGATTGGTTTTATCATCTTGCACCACAGACCATCACAAGTTGGGATACTCTCATAGACAAGTTTGAAGAAAGGTTCAAACTGTCTGAAGATGCTCATACATTGTTGGCCCAACTCGCTCAATTGATTAAGGTGTCTCTATTGGATGATATTAGAATTGGGTACTACTGATGTTGTTGGCATTCATGTTTTGTCACCAATGTCAATATATGTTTTTGTGGAGAGAAAAAACTGGTTATTACTATTGTATGATGACTGACAAAAGTGTACGAACACTATACGGATGAATCAGAATGAGCAAAGATGAGGATATGAAGAAGGATATGTGATGATCTTATTTCTAAGATTGCTTGGCTTAATATTGCATATTGGAGTTGTTACAGATGTTTTAGTGAAGACTAGTTTCTGGACTGTGACAATGATTCTTAACAGAGTGAGTCTCTATGTTTTGGGGATATCTTATAGGCAATGATGATTCAGCTTATGCGAGCTTAAGAGATGACAGAAGGAATATAAAGGAATGTTTTTTGTTGATCGCAATTCATGTGATTATTGGTGACATCATCTATGACGTATATTCTGGAGGAGACCTATTTGGGGTGACTTCAAAGATGTAGCGTGCATTGTAGATTGCGAGCATGAATTGCGAATGTTGGATTATATCTGATGTATTGTAATTGATGTTTACTTGTTTTAGGTACCTTGTGTATCTTAGCAAGGGTTTAAATTAATTATTTGTATATTGGGAAAGCTTAATTGGTCGACCTAATCAATTATTGTAATAGGGTATATGTGAGAGATCTTTTCTCTTGAAAAGATGTGATAGATGTATGATGAGAAGGTAATTGAAAAGACAGAGAAGTGTGGAAACTGCGAAGTTTGATTGACTGTTGGATGTAGAGTAGAGTTTGTAATTATAGTACTCCATTGGAACTGACCAAGTAAAGACAATTTCTATTAGATAGTTCACTGGATTGTATATTTCTTATATACACTTGTTTGGATTGTAACTCGTTGAGGGGAGCTTTAACCTTCTTTGGAAAATGTGCCTGAGCATTGAGCCCACTGTTACTCTTGACTCCTAATAGGGTTTGTCCTTTAACAGGGACTGTGTATTGTAATGTTGTAATAAGATTCTAACAGGGCTAAATATTTTAACAGGGATACTATACTCTCGATACATCATTTGTGGGTGCTAATTCCCACTGGGGTTTTACGTTTAATAGGGTTTCCTCGACAACAAAGGATTGTGTTATTGTGTTGAAATTTAATGTGTTATCATTTGAATTGAATTTTTGGTGTATAAAGTTTAATATTTAATAATTTGTCTCACAATTGATTCACCCGCCCTCTCAGTTGTGCTTGTGGACTGTTATTCCTAACAATTGGTATCAGAGTTATTGGTCCTTAGAGAGAAATATTAACAACTTGAGGTGATCCTGAAGATGACTTGCTAAAGGAAGGATAGTCTGAAATTTGATCCTGAAAACTTTGACAGTTGGAAGAACAAGATGAGAACACATTTTCTATGTTTGGGAATCGGCTACTCGGTGATCACAAAAAGAAAGGAAAAGATAAAGAATATGGATGAACTGGATAAATATACTGAAGATGAAAAAAAATTATTTTCATGTAACATGGTTGTAATGGAATCATTTATCAGCACACTTTCTGAAGTCAAATTCACACAAGTAAAAGACTTAGATTTTGCACATGAAATTTGGACAAGATTGGAAGCACTGTTTGAAGGAGATAAATTTACAAAATAGGCAAAGCTACAAAACTGGAAGACAAAGATAGAATCATTGAAAATGAAAGATGATGATAAAATTAGAGCATATGCACAAAGAATTACTGAATTTGTTACCGACATCAGGAACTCTGGAGGTACTTACAGTGAGGAAGAAGTGATTGTGAAGATTCTCAGATCTTTGACACCTGCATACAAAACCCTCCATGTCTGCCTTAAGGGTCCTTCTTGAGATGTTAGGATTCTTAAAGAGAACTTGTTTCTCGTACTAATTGTTAATGTTATAAGGAACTAAGAGGGGGGTGAATTAGTGCAACCGCAGATCTACAAAATATTTTCATCAACTTCCAAAGTAACCAACATGCAACGCTAAATATAACATAAAAGTATAACAAAGCATGCATCCACAAAATCAATACAAAGACACCAATTTTTTTGCATGGAAACCCTTGTTAGAGGGAAACCCATGGTGGGAATGATCACCCATAAATCTCACTTGTGCACCAATAAGATCTTCCATGTTAGGAGCATTGCATCACCATATTAAGGGTATACCCAGTTAAGAGTATCTATAGCTCAGTTATGAGATATTAAAAAGTTATGTTAGGAAATACCATGTTAAGGGATTTAAAAATCCTTTTAAGAGTCACCTTGTTAATGGATTTATTCTTCAGACCTATTAGGATCCTGCATACCCTGCTAGGAGTAAACTTCTTAAAGGATTTTGAATGCAAGCCTGTTATAACTTTCCTTGAGTAAGAAAAACAAAGAATGACCTAATGATGACACCTTCTGCCTGATAGATACGCTTCTGTACTAGTCATTGTGTTTTTATGATCATACAAAATTTTCCTTCGATGATCACAATGATCATAACATCATCAACAACTCTTTTATTTTTAATTTCATCTCTTATAAACATATTTAGGTCGGTGGAATAACCATAAAATGTGTTACTTGAGTCGGCCTATAAATCCCAGTCAAAATTCATAAGAGGTCATGCCAACATAGGAAATTTTAATGTTTAATGTCGACCCTAAACAATACAATTTTATCTTCTTACATGATCATAGATGTAAGCAAAACTAATTCTTTAGACACTTCATGTACGACCACACCATCTGAATCCTCATAATTATCATCGCACATCAATAATGTTTGTATTATCACCGATACACTAGATACTTAGAAAAATCCATATGCAATCACCTTCATCACTAGTATACATGATCTAACTTTCTCAATACACTTTTTTGTGAGCAATGAAAACACCAAAACTTACTACAAGCATCTATGACTCGACCATCTTCATCATAATTCCAACAAAATACATTTAGGGTTTTCTCTAATTCACTAGGTTAGATTATTTACACACTTTTCTCATAGAAATTTAGACACACATACACTTTAAATTCACAAGCACAACACACACGCTTATCTCTAATTATTGGTTATCTGTGGATGTGGAAATCATCAAAATGGGGGTTGACTAAGGCAAACCCCTAAATAGACACCCACATAC
Organism: Thuja plicata; assembly: GCA_018584345.1. Classification (NCBI taxonomy): domain Eukaryota; kingdom Viridiplantae; phylum Streptophyta; class Pinopsida; order Cupressales; family Cupressaceae; genus Thuja; species Thuja plicata. The sequence goes on from MU224712.1 coordinate 1,378,864, forward strand.
ACAAAGTCTTAGATTTGCAAGTTCAAAAGGATTTAGAATCAAATGCTAGTGTACAAGAGACATCCCGAGGCCGATACAGACAATCTGTAATTTGTTCGGAAGCAAAACCCTTGGTCCAGAATGTTCCAAACATTTTGTACCTGGGTGCATAACATTTCAGTCATTCATCACCCTCAGAAAATCAATAATTTTTTTAGGGATAACAAGTTACAGCTCTAGGATCTCATATCTGCAGCTACAGGTTTATGTGGAACAACGAAAGTTTGAAAATTGGATCTGAAGCTCTAGCATCCTCATTTCACTTCCAAGTACACGCATTTCAGATAATATTTCCTTTTTAGCATTTCCATTTACAGATTTAGGCAATTTAATCTTTTGTTATCCCTCTTACATTGCATCTTCTTTCTCGATTCTAAGAAACAAAGGAATAAAAACCCTTAATACCCATATCTGGTATTAACATCACTTTATCCTTTCTTGTGGTGTTGATCCAATTTGAGTTGAGGATTCATATTCTAGTTTGTACACTTGTGAAATGGGGAGAACCTAAGTCTTATTTGGTGATCCCAATTTCTATTATATATATACATATGTATTCAATTTGATATTTGAGCTTTCTAATCATATCACTATTTTGATTATAGATTTTATGGTGATAACTTAATGTAAATTGTATTATATGTTGATGATATGCTATTAATTGGTAAAGGGAAAGGTATGATTCTAGAAATTAAGTCTCGAATTGTTTCTCAATTTGAAATGAAAGATCTTGGTGCAGCAAAACACATTCTTAAGATGGAAAATAGAAGATATAGAGTGAATAAAAGGCTATGGCTAAGAAATAGTAAGTATGTGAACTCAATATTATAGAGGTTCAACATGCAGTATTCTAGAGCATTATGTGTTCCTTTTACAGTTGGAACAAAGCTATCTATTTTTAATTGTCCTACATCCCCATCAGAGATGAATACATGAGAAAAATACCTTACTAGAGTGTAGTTGGAATTTTTATGTATGTTATGGTCTGTACTAGGCCATACCTTGTCCAAGTAGTGGGAGTTCTTTCTAGATATATGTCTAATCTTGGTAAAGTTCATTGGGATGTAGTTTAAAGAGTCTCTAGATATTTGAAGGGTATCTCAGAGTATTATTTGTGCTATCATGGTGATTTGATAAGAGACATGATTTCCCTTTATATTCATGGTTATGTGGATTTAGATTAGATAGGTGATATTGATAACATAAGACTCACTAGTGCTTATGTTTTTATTTGGTTGTACAATCATTTGGATGAGTAAGAAATAGGTTTTGGTTTCTTTTTCCACTACTAAAGATAAACATATGGAAGCTACTCACACTTGTAAAGAATCCATTTGGATTAAGAGAATGTAATCAAATATTGGAATAAAATAAAGAACAATGACAATTTACTATGACAGTCACAGTGCCATTTTCCTAGCTAAGAACCCAACTTTTCATGTCAGAAACAAGCACATTGATGTTCAGTATCATTTTATTAGAGATATGGTCATGGATGGTAGGGTGAATCTAGTTAAGGTAGAGAAATTGATTAATGTTACATATTCATTAGCAAAGGTTGTGAGCATAGAGAATTTCATGTGATGTCTAGTCTATGGGCTTCATGTACCCTAGAAATTAAATAATGATGTAGATACTCCCTTTGTTCTTGCAAGATGTTTGAAAAGTGGTAGAGTGTTAGGAAAATGGTGTCTCAACCTTGCATTCACATAATGTTAATATTTATAGCAAGCTTACATTTGAGCATAAATATTTCCTAAACTTTCCTCAAAGCTTCTAATGGGCTAGATAAGCATGCATGTAAATTTTTATTAAAACATCATTTGAAGATATTAAAGTATTCCTCTTTGAAATCGCTGAAGAAATTTTCCAAAGTTAATTTTGAATATCTTAGAGGTTCCTAAATAGCTTTAAAGTGTTTGTAATTGGTGTAGTAGGTTGTAGTTTGAAAGAGAACATTACAAGATTTCTAGTGCTTTAAAGGGTTTGTTAATTGGACACTCGGTTCAAAAGTTATGGCCTCTAGAAGTTGTGTCTCCTAAAACAAGAAATATAAAAATGTGTTGGACACATAAACTTGTTGTAAAAGGGGTTACATATATTTTTTGTGTGTGGAAAAAATATAGTGCATATTTGATTGGAGATAAGGTGGGCACCATTTTGAAAGTAAATTTTAGCTCATGGTTTTGTAATATCGTTTGGTAGTTTCATTTATTGTAACTGATATACATAAGGTGCATGAGATGGAGTATATGTATAAGATTCATATATATATTGAGTTACTTATAGATCTTTGGGTCGTGATACTCATGGGAGAAGCTTTCTCTGGAAGTATATTGTAATTTTTTGATGATTTTTTAATAATACATTGGGAGGCTTTTGGAGGGGCTTTTTTTTTTATCTTGTAAGGGTTTTCCCCTAGTAAATAATTGTGGTATGTATGTTATTTTTTTGTAACTATTGTAAAGATGTGAGAAATTTTAGACATAAATATCCTCTCAAGGTTAGTGTAGGAATTTTTTCTACTACCTTAATTTCCTTTCAAATTAGTCATTTCTATTGATGTTTTGGATCATGCATCTTGCTTGAACTCATTTTCAAAATTTATTCATTTTTTATGTCTTTGACTCCTCAAATGACAATCACTTGAACTTGGGTATTCTCACTTGTGATCCAATTATTAAATTCATCAAGTCAATATTAATTAAATAATAAATATTTAATTAATTAAATAGTGAAGCCATTTTTTAGTGTATACAATTTGATTTCTCAAGTTGACCTGAAAAATACTGATGAAGCATGTAGAGATGAATCTTGGACTAAAGCTATGTAGGAAGAACTATAAAAGTGAAAGAAAAACAATACTTGGGAATTGGTTCCAAGACCTAAAAACAAAATTGTGATAGGAACTAAATGGGTTTTAAAAAGCAAATTGGATGAAGAAGGAACAGTGGTAATAAATAAAGCTAGACTAGTTTGTAAAGGCTACTTGCAACAAGAAGGCATAGAATTTGAAGAAACTTTTTCTCCTGTTGCTAGGTTGGAAGCTGTGAGATTATTTCTTGCTTATGTTGCACATAAAGACGTTAAAGTATATCAGATGGATGTGAAATCAGCATTCTTGAATGGAGATTTGAAAGAAGAAGTATACAAAGAGCAACCTAATGGATTTCCTTTGGTAGAAGATGAAGACATGGTTTTAAGTTAAAGAAAGAATTGTATGGATTGAAAGAAGCACCGAGAGCATGGTATGCAAGACTAGACAGGTATCTACTTAGTCTTGGTTTTAGAAAAGGTAATGCAGACAGTAATTTATATTTAAGAACTAGTGAAGATGGAATCTTAATCATAGAATTTTTTTTGATGATATCATTTTTGGAGGCAATGATAAAATGAGTAAAAAGTTCTCTAAATAAATGGAAGATGAATTTGAAATTTTCATGATTTGTGAGATGAATTTTTTTCTTGGTTTGGAAATTAATCTGAATAACAATGGGATTCTAATATCTCAAACCAAGTACCTTAAGGAAATGTTGAAGAAATTTGGAATGAAATATTGTAAACTTGTTGGAACACCCATGGTGACTAGTTATAAACTTACTAGTAATGATGAAACTCAAAGTATTTTTTAGACAAATTACAGATCGATAATTGGAGGTATACAATATCTAACTCACACCAAACCAAATATTTCCAATGTTGTTGGAATTGTAGCAAGATATCAAGCAGATCCTAAAGAGACACACCTTGTTGCTGTGAAAAAAAAATTTAGATACTTGAAAGGAACAATAGAATATGGATAATGGTATGAAAAATCAGAGGACTTTATTTTATAGGCTTATACTGATGTTGATTGGGCGGGTAATGTGGATAATAGAAAGAGTACAAGTGGTAGAGCATTTTTCCTTGGAAAAAGGTTGGTTTCATGGTTAAGTAAGAAGCAGGATTGTATTGCTCAGTCTACTGATGAATCTGAGTATGTTGTTGCTGCTATAAATTGTACACAAGTTGTTTGGATGAAACAAATGCTGAAGGACATTGGAATAATTTTTGAAGAGCCAGTGCTCATCCATTGTGAAAACACTAGCACAGTGAATATGTTGAAGAATCATGTAATGCATTCAAAGACTAAACATATTTCTATTAAGTATCATTTCTTGAGAGACAAGGTAGCAGAGAAAGAGATCAGACTAGAGTATATTAGCACAAAGGAACATATAACAGATATATTTTCAAAACCTTTTCCAAAAGATACTTTTGAGTATCTCAGAAGCATGCTTGGGGTGATAGCCCCTCCCAGTGGTAATTAATTGATGCAGGAATGCATCAGTCCAGTGGCTTTCAGAGCTATATCATTTTTTGAACTTGATGTATGGATCTACTCCTCAGGGGGAGTGATCACAGGAACACTATGGAACACATTTGGGTGATTTTGTACCTGGTTGTTAGACATGAAGATTTGAAAAATCTACACCTTACAGAAGATCAAAGAAGAGTTATGGTACCCTTTTCCATGTTTCCAAAGGGGGAGAGATTCTATGTGAAAATCCCTAGTTCTTTAGGGAGATTTGTAATGAGGATATTGAGAAGATTGTATTGAGAGAGAGTATTTTTGGGTTGATGGATTTTCCCATATGTTGTTATCAATGCCAAAGGGGGAGATTGTTGGATGATATCAGAATTGGGTACTACTGATGTTGTTGGCATTCATGTTTTTTCATTGATGTCAACATATGTTTCTGTGGAGAGAACAAACTAGTTATTACTATTGTATGATGACTGACAAAAGTCTACGGACACTGTACAAATAAATCAGAATGAGCGAAGATGATGATATGAAGAAGAACGTGTGATGACCTTATTCCTAAGGTCTCTTGAATTAATATTGCATATTGCAGATGTTATAGATGTTTTAGTGAAGACTGGTTTCTGGACTGTGATAGTGATGCTTGACAGAGCGAGTCTCTATGTTTTGGGTATATCTTATAGGAGATGATGATTCAAGTTATGCAAGCTTAAGGGATGATAGAAGATGTTTTGAGGAATGTTTTTTGTTGATCGCAAGTTGTGTGATTGTTGGTGACGTCAGCTGTGGCGTGTATTCTGGAGGAGACCTACTTGGGGCTGACTTCAGAGATGTAGCATGCATTATGGATTGAGAGTGTGGATTGCGGATCTTGGATTATATCTGATGTATTGTAATTGATGTTTACTTGTTTTTGGTACCTTGTGTATCTTAGCAAGGGGTGTAATAATTATTTGTATATTGGAAAAGCGTAATTGGCTGACCTAATCAATTATTATAATAGGGTATATATGAGAGATATTTTCTTTGAAAAGATGTGATAGTGATATGATGAGAAGGTAATTGAGAAGATAGAGAAGTGTGAAATTTGCGAATCTTAATTGGCTGCTGGATGTAGAGAAAAGTTTGTGATTATAACTTACTTCATTGGAACTGAACAAGAAAAGACAGTTGCTATCAGACAGTTCAATGGATTGTATATTTCTTATATACACTTGTTCGGATTGTAAATCCTTGAGGGTGGCTTTAACCTTCTTTGGGCAGTGTGTCTGGGCAGTGAGCTCACTATTACTCTTGACTCTTAACAGGGTTTGTCCTTTAATATGGACTATGTACTGTAATGTTGTAATAAGCTCCTAACAGAGCTAAATATTTTAACAGGGATACTATACTCTCAGTACATCATTTGTGGGTGCTAATTCCCACTGGGGTTTTACCTTTAATAAGGTTTCCTCGACAACAAAGGATTGTGTTATTGTGTTTGCATTTACTGTGTTATCATTTGAATTTAAATTTTGGTTTATAAGTTTAATGTTTAATAATTTATCTCACAACTGAGTCACCACCCCCCCCCCCTCCCCCTCAGTTTTTCTTGTGGACTGTTATTCCTAACAGATGCTTTGCAAATTACTCCCTTCAAAATTCAACTCAAAAAAGTATCAATCTGTTATTATAATTGGCATAATAAATGAGTTTTTGCATTCTCAAAATTTAGAACTATATGTCTAAGTTAGCTTTGTGTAATTTGGAAACTTTCAACCATCATATATTTAAATTGCATATAGAGAGAAGGGATGTGTTGTGTTGTATAGGGGCAAGAAGGCATGGAGCGTGGATAATCAAGAAGACATGAAGCATGGATAATCAAATCTTTTAGAATGAAAGAGAATATAAGACCCTTTAGATAAGTAAATTGCAAATCTTAAAAACTCATGCTTAAGTCACCCACAAGTGGACCTACATTTGTATCTAAAATGACATCAACAAGTAATTATCCCATTTTGATTTTAACTCTAAATATATTGTGCAGATAACGATTATTTTTCTCAAAAATATATGTATAAAAAGAAATTAGTAAATTAGTAAAGGCATGCTCCTAAATAATCTAGTACACCAAGTATGAATCCAAAAATGATACTTTCAATAAAATTTCCTAGTAAAACTAGATCAAAATGATACTCATAATAAATTTTCCTAATAATTTTCATACAATAGTCGAGAGGCCTTCAAGCATATAGTTTTTATCTACCATATGCCTCAAAGTACTTGAATTAGATTCGTCACCTTTTTGTACTTTCTTTCTTGGAAAAATTTTCTCCTTGGGGTTTGAAATCCTTGGCCGCCTTACATTGCTTTAATATATTAAAAAACATTAGAGCTTCCATTTTATTTATCTGAAATCTATAAATAATGATATCTTCAATCTATAAATAATGATATCTTCAATCTTGAGGTTATTGAATATTCATTTTCTCTCGAGGGGCAAGTCTATGTACATACCTTCACATCCAAGCATAGGTATAAGAGGTGGTGTTGGAATTTTAGCACATCTAGAACCTTGTAGTCCATTAGAAAATGCTAGAATAGATAACGTTGCCTCCTAGTTCTTAGAAAAGGAGCTCAAATCCTTCTCCACATGGAAAATATTTTAGTCTTTTCTCATGTGGAAGGTGATACTAAGGCTAGAATTATATATCCTCCATCCTTTGGCTAAGGTGTGCACATGCCATTAATTATTTAGGATTCACATGACAATTGGGAGGCCTCCAATCTCTTTTAAACAACCCTCTTTATGGGTGGTCCTTTTCTAAGAAACTACACATTCTCTTCATGGCTTTATTATGTGTGCCTAATCAAATGGTGGCAAAATGTATTTAGTATGTTTTTTTATAGCTTGTGTATCAAGAGGTCATGGAGACTAAATAACTACTATATTTTACTCTTATTTTTTTATACATTTTAAAACTTTATAATTGATAAACAAATTTGAGAAATGTTTTATTTTTTTTAATTCTAGAATATAGAGTTAGTAATACTTAAGTGTTAGTAAGATTTAATGATCATCCCAATGTACATAATTATCTTCATAAAGTTCGTCTATCAAATATGTTTATTCACGAAACTTTATAATCTATAAAAATATAAGATACAGTATAGGTAAAACATGATAATAAGAGTATTTGGTCATTGAATAAATTTTAAGACACATTTGTAGGAGTATCTAACATGACGGGAAAGACATTTTAGAAGCTTGTGGGAATATGATTATTTTTATATTTTTGGGCATAAAAGTGAAGAGAGGTCTCCAAGCAAGAAAAGATACTTAAATCCGTAGTGAATCAGACATTCCATTATGGTAGTAGGAAGATGAATTCCATTGTGACATCACTACATTAGCTTAAAGATCATTGTATATATTGGACAAAATATGTGTTGCCACAAACTAAGCATTCCAACCAGTATGAGATTAACTTATAGGATGTGCATTTAAAGATTTTGTAATTAGAGTTGCTCTTGTGTTGTTCCTTGATTTGAAGGGTATCCAAACCAAATAGAGTATGTAAGGATGGTGAAATTAATATGACAATGTTATCCAACTAATATTCCAAGGTCCATGAGGTAGATGAAATTGAAATAGGATGGTAATGCTACTAGAATATTTAGAGTTAGTCAAAATTGGCCTATGGGACATAAAAATAAAATAAAATAAAGAAACACACACATGCCACTTTAGGAAACCCAAAAGAGAAGAAAAATAAAATGGTCTACACTAAAGAGAGTATATAAAAATGAATCATATGCTTCAACACCTCACAGATCTTATCATAACTATACAAGTCTATTATGAAATCATGTTCTACTTGATATGAATGAAGAAATAAGGTGAAAAATTTCAAGTGTGAAGTATTATGGAATATTTTTTTTACCAAAACTTTATAAAGATAAAACATATCTTGAAAGAAACAAGTCAAGCATCTCTAATCATCATAATATATGTATGACTAGAGAGTTAAACTATTCTACGAAGAGATAAAATGACCACTCTTTTATCGTATAGTAAGGAGAGCATATAAAAAATTATCCTAGGTCTTAGGCTCCAACAAATAAACTAACATATACAATGGACCTAATGAATAATCATAATGCAAAGAGAGAGTAAAAAAATATGAATTATGCTATAGGGACCCTCAAATTGCAAGGTAGTTGGAGTAGAGTATAATTTGGTCTAGATGATCCCAATCTAAAAGTGAAGATATGTATTGTGGGAGTGTTGAAGCTTCAAGGAAAGAGGTTCGTAAAGCTTTAACCATTTGAACCATAGGTAAGATCTAAAGGTTTAGTCTCTAACACCTTTATCGAACCGCTTTGTGAAAATATTTGGTGCATCAATTGAATATCTTGTGTTGAAATTTTACATATCCCAATGCCTACAAGGCATAGAAAGTAGAAGTCATAGCATACAACCAAAGCAGTATGAGTGAGAATACCATATTTGGTGGATATTATTCTATAAGGAATTGATCATTCAACGTGAAAATGCTTGTATAGTATAAAAATACACATTTTTCAATCTAGTTTTGATTAGCTTTCCTAAGAAAATACCCCAACTTTAAACATTATAAAGAAAAATAAATGTACCAAGTACACAAAAAAAGTTATATGCTAAAATTCAAGTGAAAAAACATTATTCCTTAAAAATGCAAAAATAAAATCATTCAAATATTACATTGAAAATAATCTATATTATTAATACCTAAATAATTGATTTATTTTTATGACATATAACTAACTCATACCAATATAAGAAAAATATTAATATTAAAAATTTATATTCAAATCATTTATCATAATTCTTATGAAACAAAAAATACTTCATAAAATCCAATACAACACTATGAAAATAGTGGCATACCCTACTAACAAGTATGAAAATAGTGCAATACCATACTAATTTCAAGTGTTTATTTTAAACATAACAAACTAAACATTTATAACTTGGATCAGTACATAAATGAGCTAGGCCTAGTAGTAAGAAATATATTGGTGAGCAAAACAAAGACCACACACCAAAATCGTGAATATATAAACAAATTTGTGTAGTTGGACCTTATATTGTAGATTAAAAGTCACATGTTAAAATTAGGATGAGGTAATGGTAATGGTGATGGCGTATGGCCCACCACACTGCAGTGTGACCACGAGGTAAGAAAGCAACCTTTAAAAAACTACTTTTTCTTTTAAATATCTCATGCACCAGTATAATATCTTTGATATGGTCTTAAAGAAAACTACTTTTTACTTTTACAGTTCAGTTTCCCAACTTGCATACAAGTTACAACCATCACCCATTCTTTACCAACCTGTCTCAACTAATTAGAGAGAGGGAGAAGATTCAAATATGAGCAAAAGGAAAAGATTTTGAAAATTGTTATCCAGGTTGTTCTTACTACTCTTGATCTCATAGACTAATAGTCTAATGGAATGTTCTGTTAAAACTCATTCATTCATTCTCAATATTTTGCCTTAAGAAAAAGGATGTGGAATAAAAAAACTTTGAATGTTAAGAAAAATATTTTTCCAATTTCACAAGAACATAGAAAGCTCAATTGGAAAGGCACAGATGCCACTATCCTTTTGACAAGATTTTGCTGTACAAAGACTGTAGTATCTCAGTTAGCCTTTTGAGAAGGTTTTACTGTACAATTACTATAGCAGGAGGAGCAGTTTGCTTCAAACTGTGCACTAATAACAGACTTTTTGCCAGAGATGAAGCAAAGAGGTCCTACCCTAGTTACCTTGAAGAAAATTTATTAGACCCACAAGGGTCACCGTTTGAAATATCCTATACTTCTATTGTTTTTCATATCAATACCAAAAACCAATGTGCCAGAAACCTTCATTCTGATGGATTTATAGATTGGAGGCAGTGGCAATGGCAGTTTGAAATGGGATTTTTTCAATTCATGGAAGTACTCATATAGCCAGTCTTTTGGTTGGACCCATATGTTGCCCAGGTAGTCATGGTTTATCATTGGCCTTGTCAAGGCAACTTCATTGGACTGAACTGCACTTTGAAGATTGAGGCCATGGCCACAATGCTGAGATTGAGAAATCAGGGGAGACCCACCTTCAATGGACTGAACTGCACTTTGAAGATTGAGGGCATGGCTACAATGCTGAGATTGAGTAATCATGGAAGAGTCGCCTTCAATGGAGTCCATTGCACGTTGAAGTTCACTATCATGGATCCGTGGGAGAGAAAATTCATGTGAGCTAATGTCTTTTACAGAGTTGGGTTCTGATTTAACATGGGGATCCAGGGTAGATGTTCTGTGAGTAAATGGTCCACCAATAAAATCTGTGAAAGGAGCATCATCTAACATGGGAGAATTGTGCTTTGGCGATTTGACAACAATCCACTGACCATATGGGATTGGAAGTGGGGGACTCTGTGAAATATCCACATCCTTTTCTGTAAAGTCGTGAATCCAATGTGATGGGCCTGATGGGGAACTGGAAGGCCTTGAGATTTCTTCACATTCTTGTGATTTTACTTTGGCGGTGTTCATCTCCATCTGCAGGGGCAACAGGGGAACGGTCTGAGATAAATGTGAAGATGCGGTAGAGCTTTCTGAATCCCACACTCTATTGAAATCCAGAGTGGTGGCTGGCGATTGGGCTCCAGCATGCTTGTAATGACCCTGATCTTGGAACCATTCAGTGACAAATGGATGATTCAACAACTGGGCAGAGTTCCATCTCTGTTCAGGATCCCTTCTGAAGCACTTGTCTAGGAAATCCAGCCCTTCAGGGGAAAGGGATTTAGGCAACTCTGGCAGCTCATCAGTGCAACCAATCTTATACATTGCCACCAAGGGATGTGAGATATTACTCCATGGAGGGCTCCCTGTGGCCATTTCCACCACAGTGCAGCCCAGAGACCAGATATCAGAAGCCTTGCCCTGAGATTCCTGTCTCACAGCCTCAGGTGCCATCCACAGAGGAGTGCCCCTCAACTGTACACCACTCCCATCACTAATTCTCTTGGCTGACCCAAAGTCTGCAAGCTTTACTGCCCCAGAAGAACCCAGAAGAACATTCTTACCCTTGATATCACAATGAACAAAACCCTCCTTATGCAAATAATCAATGCCATGAAGGATACCTCTGGTGTAGGTTCTGATCACAGACTCATCCAATCTCCCTCCAAACTTCTTGATGATGTCTGCAACGCTCCCGCCTGCCATGTACTCCATGAACAGGTTCCCCATCCGAACTCCATGCTCTTCTGTAAAATCATACCCCAAAGACCTAACAATCCAGGGGGAATCCAACTTCTGCAAAATTTGAGCTTCATTCTCCAGTCCTAGCAACTCCCTTCTCTCCTCGTCCTTCACCTCTATCGATTTCACTGCAAATAGCTCACCGTTAGCCTTATTCATAGCCAGACTAACAGTCCCAAAAGCACCAGCCCCAACAACATTCCCCCTCAACCAATCCATGGGTGTCACAGAACAGCAATCCCCCATTGAATCCAACAAGAAAAAGCCCAAACCCTCAAATCTAGTACACCTTCAAAAGATCATGGTGAAACTGAACTTTACCCCCTCTTAAACTAAATCCTCCTGCGCTCCTGCAAAAGGGGAAGAAATTGGTGTGCAGTAAATGTGAGAGGAATACGCCTGGGAATCCCATTTACCCACTTGTAGCCCGTATGTAACTGAATTAAGCCAAGCCCATCTCTGAAACCGCATAGTCCTCGCCTTCCAACTGCATAGATGCTCTGCAACCACCAACTCCGAGTCTGCTGACCACAGCATCAAATTCGGCAACAAAACCAACCAATTCAAGCAGCGCAAGTTACCGCAAAACCCAATTGAAATCGATTATGACAGCCGTAGATTCAATGAACTTCACAAATTCATCATACCCACTTCCAGTGAAGATGAAAAATTCAGATAGTCTGAAAAGTTTGGCATGAAAATGAAGAAAGGATAAGGAGAGCGATGATTCCTCCCTCCTCCTCCTCCACTCCTGCAAACGCACGCAGCGGGTGATGTGTGCCGGAAGACTCAAATACGAAAAGATTGTGGCGGAAAATTGAAAAGATCTTGTTAAAACGACTGCTGATTAGCCAACGATCCGACTTCAGAGGGATTCGATGTCTCTCTCCACATCTTGTCTGTCAGTTATGAATCTGACGGCCGAGGTATCTTTCAAGTTGTAGATAAGGTCGCTTTCGGAGCGGCAGTTAATTCGTTGAGAGGAGGGACACTGGTTTCCTCCCCCTCTTCATACCGGCGGGAAATTAAACACTGCTTATGGAATTTGTTGTGGGTCCCAATTTTAGATAAGTGGCGCCTTCACAGGAAAATCATCATTATCGTTTGCAGGAATGAATTGTGTTTACTTCATCATAAATCTTTCAGATTTTTTCTCTTCAGATTTTTTAATCATTTATCTTTTATTGTTTTTAAAATATGGAGAGAATAGAAATGTATCTTATAAGTGTTTGCAATAGGATTGACTACATCTTGAAGATATTAATAAGATTTTTAGACTCTAATATAATCAAATTTAAGAGTTTTCATTTGTTTGTATGAAAGATGAGAGGTATTTATTCTATTAAAGTTTTCATTGTTATTTTAATTATTGTTGGAAAAAGAAAACAAAAGTTTGATGATGTGAATGTCATTCAAGGTGACAATCCAAAGTTTGTTGAAATGTAGGCTTCGCTATTACATAGAGGAAAAGATTCAATACTTAAGTTTGTTTCAATGTGTAAATAATAACAAATTGTTGAAGCTTTAGAAAATGAGAAAGTCATCTTTTACACCATTGAATCCATATTTTATTACATATTATTTTTATTTTATAGGAATAATGATAATGTTAACTCTTTTTCAATTATAAAGAATAGATTATACATTATGCAAGATATAGTACAATTGGTGAAAATGATAATATATTCGCTAATTACACAATCCACCAAGATTCAAATTCTTTAAAAGTGTGATTGACCCAAGTTTGATCAATAAGTGGTTTTGGCAAACTAGTCTCCCCTACCCATAGAAGCCTAGCGAACTCACAATTTTAATTTCAACTATCTTAAGGACTTTTTTAAATAAGTAGGAAATTAAATCAAATCATAAATATTTTTGTCAACCAATTTCTTAAGTATAGATTACAATGCTTTAAAGAGAAACCTAATGCACCTTGGCCAAGCATGTTTCCTTGACAAAAAAATAAAGTGAGTAAGCTTTTTCAGGATTTGATTGTGTGCAATATTTTTGCATCAACATTTTGAATCACACTCTATGATCCATAATCAAGATGAGAAGAACTAGAGGAAACAAAAAGATATTTGTGTTTCATCTAGCTCTTCCCATCGTGATGTTGGATCATGGAGTGAGATTCGAAATGTTGATGCAAAAATATTGCACACAATCAAATCCAGAAAAAGCTTACTCTTTAAATCATAGATTGTGGAAATCTCTTCACGTTAAAAAATAAAGTATTAAAGGAGCTAACATCCCTAATGACTAGATTAGAGCAAGCTCTAATTCATTATCAATGAAGAAAGAATCAAATGACCAGTTTTATGACCTACTTTGATCGATTTAGATAGGATAAGACAATAAATATCAAAATAAAAATTTCTTATTTAACCTATTTATAATGTTGTTTTATTATATTTCTTCGATAACTCATTTTGCTTATTTCCTATATTTTCTAATAATATAGTTCATCATAAATCGTTTGGATTTAACTCTTAAGATTTTTGGATCATGAAGATTTTTTTTTTAAATATCGAGAGAATGTAATTTAGCATCTTATAGGTGTTTATGATATGGTTGAACCATTATGTCAAATATTTCTTGGTATTTATCTATCATGAAACTATTAATAAGAGTTTTTAGATTTAACATAATCAAATTTAAAAGTTTTTATTATTTTCTTTTTCAAGGACTATTTTTCATTTGCAAAATCATTTTAACTACCTGATACTGTGAGCAGAAGCCTTACATCGAAACATCTTTGACTAAGATCCAAGGACTGAGGGGTATCCATTCTGCCAAAGTTTCACTGTTACTTATAATCATTTTTGGAAAAAGACTTTGGATGGTGGGTTGCTAAAAAAGGTCTTATGAGGTGAGCGTTCAAAACATAGACCATATCATTTAAGGCAATAATCCAGAGTTGGTTGGAATTTGGTCTTCATTGTTGAATAGAGGTTTCAATAGTTATTGTGTTGGTTTCTGATGGATTTTGAAATGCATTCATAAGGAGTCACTTATTTGGTTGTCATTGATGGCAACTAAGTCAGTACAGTCATGAAATACAACAGGTTTCAAGTAAAGACATAATCGGTAAGAAGGTAATGCAGGAAATTAGCTAAGTCCTAAAGATCGGTAGTTAGTGAGAACATATCACTTTGGTGGCGATCATGGTAGAAGTGGAATTATGAGGAGAGATCACAAATACATCTGCAACATGTTTAGATTTTAGTGTGGTTCCAACCACAACTCATCTAGTTGATCGGTAAAAGAGCTTTGTTGTCACAAACATTAAGATAGGTAGAACTCAAGAGTTCTTGAGTAATAGCTGGTAAATCACAGATCGGTGGGCAGTATAGTATGTGCGATGATATCTAATGATATGATGACATGGAATAGAGGTTATGGATTTAATGTCTTGATATTTATGTGATCGATGCAATCATTTAAGATAGATTCAAGGTGTTGCATTAGAGAAGTCAAAACATGTTTGACTACTTTAGAGATATAACTTGCAGATCTTATCTTGATCTAACGGAGTCATGATAAAACATGTTATACAACGAGATTATCACTTTGGCATGTGGTGCTTTCACTGGAAAGCATTTGGAGATTATTTTTGGTGTGTTTGATGTTAGTGTAAGTTGTGTATATATTGGGAACTGCTCATATTGAAAGGTTGCTGTTGTGGGTGATGCGATTAGAGTTTTGTGATTTCAATTTGAGGTTGCGATAATCAATATGATAGACAAAGAGCAGAGAGTTGTTACAGAGTATGGTGGTACCCTAAATTTTGATAATTTATAAGTCCCAATCCATTATCAAGAAGCATGTTTCTCCATAAAAAAAGATCAAAGGAAGGAAGCTTTATGACACAAATAAATAGAACTAACTAATCGAAGCCTTCAGAAAATGTTGGAATTTAGACCTGC
>MU224712.1:1394857-1410671 GCA_018584345.1 Thuja plicata
TCATTTTACAATTAGTCCCTTGGATAAACCAATAGAACTTCTTCAAAGTGATAGTTTGATGTGCATGCTTCCTTATTTGATTCATAGTCTATATTTTCAATTGGTTTTCTCATTTTGCATGGTTAATTTCTGTTGATTAAGACCTTAGTCAATTGGTCTGTCATCTGAGAAGTATTACCCTTTTGAAATATCTCTAAATTTGTTTTAGGTTGCATGTACATTCCATAACACCTTTGAAGTGATAAGTTTTCTTGTAAAAATGTCTCTGAGGTTGAACATAAGATTGGAATTATCTCGACTCTATTGCCCATGGTAGAATAAGGCACTAGTCTAGTCATTATTTGGATTATAGTTATTTAGTTCATTGTTTATAGTTTTAAAATATCTTATCTATCTATTCATTTCAAATTACATACACATTTACTAAACATTCTTTCAATTACTTAAAGTATTTTAGTTTACAGTTCATGATATATTGCTTTCAGTTAGATTTCTTTCAAGTTCCTTGCCATACTTGAGAGAGAAGGTTGAAGTCTTTCTTATCTTCTATAAAAAAGCCTTGTAACTTGAAGGATAAGTCAAGGTATAGGCCTACCAGCCTTGGTTTTGCAGAGCCAAAATTGCAGGAGTTCCAACCTTGCTTTGGTTGTGACTTGTTAGTTGGCCAAATCACTTGAGTTTCCAAGCATTGGATTGGCAAGTCCATAGGAAATCCAATTTAGCATTTTTGGGCACCAACAAAGTATAGAGAACAAATTGGATTTGACAAGAAATCAGTGCTACATCCAGATCACTCATCTTGTTGTTCCCTAATAGTTAGAGCAAGCAAAATCCCTTAATCGGGGGAACTCTAACAGGTTATTTTTGTAAATCCCTTAACCGGGTGAACTCTTAATTGGGTTTTAAAATTCTCTAGCAAGGTAGATCATAACTGATATGATTGTACTCCTAACAGTGCACTAGTCACTCCTAATAGGGTGAACCCTCAGAAAGGGTATTTGTAGCTCCTAACAGGGCAAACTCATTTACTATAGTAGTGAGCTTGTCGGTGTCACCCCCACCGTGGTTTTCTCCCTTTAACCAAGGGTTTCCATAACAAAATATATATGCGTCATGTGTGATGAGTTTGTGGATGTTTGATATTACTTTCTTTTATATGTTTGCATCAATTATATTCTTTGTGGTTTGGAAAGTAATTCTGCAGTTATTTAGATAAGTGGTTCAATTTGTTTATTACCTATTTGTATTGATTCACCCCCCCTCAATACCTAATAATTCCAACAATTGGTATTAGAGCGTTGGTCCTGTTGTGGATAAGCCTAACAACTTGGGGAAAATATCCACTATCATGGAGGGTTATAGGTATGAGGTGCAACTTGAGAATGCAAACAAGATGATCATTGAGCTGTAAGAAAAGCTGAAGAAGTCACTTGCCAAAAGGAGAGAACTTACTGAGAAATTGAGTGAAATCCAAGGCTACATAGAACAACTATCTGAAGGTAGTGCATCTAAATAGTTTGAAGAGGCGATTCCAGATCTATTGAGTAAGAACAAGGGAGTCAAAGAAAATGTGGCTAATCTAAAAAGAGAGCTTGAAAGTAAATCTGATAGGATGTGTGAAGTCCTTGAAGAAAAGGGAAAAGTTGAAGATGCAAAGAAGAGTATAGAAGCTACCAAGAAAATTGTTGATGATTCCCTAAAGGCAAATTATGGAGAGCTTGTTAACCTAAGATAGGAATTTTCTTTATATCAGATTCAAATGCAGGATATTATTGTAGATAATCTACAAGTAATAGGTGAGAATGAAAGGCTTAGAGAGGATAATGAGACATTGAATAAGGAATTGAAAACTAAGAAAGAAGAAAATGAAAAGCTGAAGCAATACAATGAAATCTCACAAAAGCTTGATGAACAATTGAAGAGCCAAAGAAGACCTAGAGACACAACCGGTCTTGGATATTTAGGAGAAGGAACATTTGAAATCGGTGAGTCCTCTACATCTGAACCTAAGGAGACACAGAAAGATCATAAGGTAGATCCAATCAAATCAAGTAAGAAACCTAACAAACCTACTTGTTATAACTGTGGAAAGCCTGGTCATACTGCAAATGTGTTTAGGAGCAACTCGGTGAATAAACCTTACTATTTTAATGGTTATTGATATAATTGTCATAAGTTTGGTCATACTATATATGAGTGTATATCTAGGTCTTGCAGAAGATCTAGTGGTGGTAACTTTGATGGATATTGTTTTACATGCAACAAATATGGATACAAAGCTAGAGATTGTAGGTCAAGAGTGTTTTCACCTAGGTCACATGTGACACCAGAGAATACTATTAGAAGGGAAAGACAAATCAATGCTACATGTTAAGTATGTGGCAACTATGGACACCTAGCAGTGAATTGCAGAATGAGAACTCTGAGAGGTAATGCTGATCCTTGGAAGTCAACCAACGTGGCATGTTTTGTCTGTCATAAGATAGGTCATCTGGCTAGAGAATGTTGGTTTAGGAACCAATTTCTAATCAGTCAGAGGATAGGAAAGGGAAGAAGATTACTAATGTTAATGAAGTCGGAAGTGATATGAAGAAGACATGGGTGAAGAAAGGGGAACTAAATTCTTCGAAGTTGACTAAGAACTCCACAAGTTCAGGAAGTGTGGAGAATCCATCGGTTAACTAAGTATATTATTTTCTTAGGGGGAGCACTTATAGACAAATTTATTACCGATCCCCTATATTCATGAGCGGTAAAGATCTATATGCACATTATGGTGTACATTTCTATGATTTTGTTTTTGGAGGTTGTTTGTGATTGTGTGTAGACCACACTGAGATTTCATGGTTAATATCTATTTGATATGAGTTATTATTGTTGGTTGAGTACCAACCGTTGGATACATTTTAATTGGTGACATGATACTATTCCTACTATTTAAGTGTGCAATATTTATTTCCCAATGTTAAATAGAGGAAAAGTGATCACATTTCACACCTTTACCTTCATTCGAGTATTCGAGAGCTATCTTGAGCTATAGTGTGAAATGGTTACTTTTGAGATTGAGATTTCAAGCTAAATTGTATCAAATTTTTGTGAAGCCCTAGTCGGTGTACTGAAAATTATCAGTTTAGTTTTTTGTTTGATTTGTGTGCTATTGCAGTTGATCATAATGGCAAAGAACATTGATACTCCAGTTCTGGTTAACATCACTGAGGAGCATCGATCCGTATTCAAATTGCATACAATCAAAGTGACCGATATTTATATTTCAAGTGCTCTATCCACTATTCCTCAGGGAGTGATGTTGATCGAAGATGTTCAGTCCTATATCCACTGTAGAATTGAAGAATTGGGATATGAAGAAATCAAGGAAGATTACAAGGTTATGTGCATCAATGGTGTGTTGAAAGACAATCATAAACATCTACAAGTGAATGGTTTAACATATGCAATGGATATTCCCATTTTTTTCCATCTTGATTGGATTCGCTATGTGGTAAGCAGAGTGCCTGATTAGTTCATATGGCTAGACATACCACACAAGATTTCCAAGACAATAATTCATAGGGTTACAAGGTTTCGTGCACATGGACTAGAATGTACATTGAGAACAAGGGCAACTCATTTGGTCATTGAACTAACCAAATCCAAAAAAGACGACAAAGAAATGAAAATCAACCATATTGAAAATAAGGACATTCACTTTGCATCAATGGTAGTAGGTTATATAGTTTACCATTCTAGTCAAGCTAACAATGTCCCTAGTGGTTCTATCAATGTTGTCTATAAGATTGTTAAAGATGATTCAGTATATGATCTATGTGAGATTATCAGAAGTCAGTTTTTGAAAAACATGGAAAGGATAAAGAGAGATAAGAGGCAGTCATTCAAGTATGATGCCTTACTGGTATGTATTTTTTCTATGTCCAAAATTTCTTCCCCGGTAGAGGTAATGTTACATTGTCAAAAGCCAAACTGGTTGTTATTCAGATAAGTGAATTCATAAAAGAATTAGGTGATAAATTCTAAAAGGTCATGTGGGTCTAATTCAAATATTTCCAAACTAAGATGCATAAACAAGAAAGGATTCCAGCTAGAATTGTAGAAAAGTACAAGAATGAAATTTGTTTTCTAGTAGACACTGATTCATGCATTGTCGAAGCAGTGGAACCTAGGACATATTGGCTTCCTCCTATGTGATATGAAGTAGATGTTGATTTAGTAACTCTATATGCTGATGAATTATTGTAAAAAAACTTAGACAAACAAGCACATGGATTGGAACCTATGATGAATACATTGCCAAAATTCAAGAGGAATTGAAGAAACTGGTCATTGAAAGGAAAAAAAGGAGAATGTTATCTAACCTAGAGAAGAAGTTTGGAAGTGAAGTTAAGTCTAAAGTGGAATCAAAAAGGAAGAAAGGTCAAAGCACTCCTACTGCAAACAAAACTTACAAGAGAAAGATAAAATCTACAAAGGAGAAGGATGATCAAAAGGAAACTGAAGAGGGTGAGGAAGAAAGGACAGAATCAGACAAGGATGCCTCTAAACTAAAAAAGAGTGGTGTAATAAAGAAGGCCCCTTATATTGATGATATTGAAAAAGGTATTATGGATAATGGTAGACTAGCTACAGTTGGAAAATGATACACTTTGGGTAGTGATGAGAAGAAGTTAGAGGATGCCATTTTGTATCATTTTCACAAATTTTACATAACACCTTTAGAGATTCATTCTTGCATTCCTGATGAACTATATCATCTGAGTGATGCTAGATGGAGAGTTGCATTGCAGATGGATAGAGAAATCATGGAAAGAGCACTAATCCAAGTGCAACTTGAACTATGTTTGGGAGATGCTAAGATAATGATTGATGCTCACAAGCATAAATTCAAAATAAAGAGTAGAGCAACAAGACTTCTAATTGATGACACAAAGAATGTCCATATTGATAATATTGGGACATGGAAGAAGCTACTATACCAATTTATCACAAACAGGTGGAGATGAGATTGAAATTGTAGACATTATAGGTAAAGATGATTCATCCTCACCATCTCCTATGGAGCATGCAGAGGGATTGATTTCTGAGAAGGAAGAGGATAAAGTTGTAGATAGTCAATAGGGGGATAATCACAAAAATATTGAAGAAGAACTTGAGATAAAAAGGAAATTAAGTCTTGGAGAATCAAGTGTAAAGAAGAGACAGAAACATGTTCCTGTTGCAGAAGAGGAAGTTGAAGAATAGGAAACATTGACCACACCGGTCGATATATCCAAATTGAAACCTAAGGAACTAATGAAATTTTTAGAACAATTGAAGAAAAAGGATGTAAGAGATAAATTGAGAACAAAGAAGAAGAATACAAGAGTCTTAAGGAAAGCTAGAGATATTCTAGCTGAGTTAGTACCTGAGGTAGAATATCATGAAGACAATTCTCCTATTGATTAGATTGATACTCTTATCAAGGCAATTTTAGAGCAAGGCCCATATTTGTAGACAATAGTTGTAAAACTTGCAAAGGAGAACTTAGAAAAGAAGATGATAAGTAAACTGATGGAGAAGATAACTTTAGATAAAAAAAATGACATATTTGATTAAGGAAGTTAATTCTACATTGACTGAGACAGGTCAGTTGTTTACCAAAGTATCAAGGAATTATGATTTTTTTCAAGATTTGGAACAAAGCAGAGTGAAAGCTCAGAAGGAGTTGGAGAACCTAAGCGATCATCTTGATCCTATGACAATCTTGGTACCTACTTTTAGTAGTCAGGTAAAGAAAAATTCACACAAGATAGAGAAGATTCAGCATGAGCAAGAGAACAAAATGCTTACCCTACTGGAACTTTAATCCTCCTTATCACCTACAGTAGAGGTCATGCAACTAAATTTGAAGAAGGTAGAATACATACTTGCCTTACCAAACATGAGCACTCTAGATAGAATGGAAGAGCTTGCTTCTATTCTAATTGAGCAAATCATTGCTTTGGGATACTTGCAGAAGGCATGGGAAACATCCTTGGATTCAACAAAGATAAACTTCAAGGTGATCTTTGACAAGATGTAAGTAAGATTTGCTTTAGTGTACATATTTCAGTTTTTGTACCTTTGGCATTATTGTCAAAGGGGGAGTATATGTATAGGGAGTGTTGGGAGCACTAGTCTCTATTAGTCTATGGTATATACTAATAGGGAGTCATAAGTTGGTGTATATTCTTTTTCTCTGATCTTCTAGTATTGAGATTTTGATTCCACGATTGTAAGTAGTTAGCATTTGTTTTCCATCAATGCCAAATGGGGAGGTTGTTGGTATTCTAATGGATTTTGGGGTGCAGTCATAAGGAGTCACTTATGTGGTTGTCATTGATGGCAACTAAGTCAATATAGTCATGAAATACAATAGGTGAAGTAAAGACACAATCGATAAGAATGTAATGCAGGAAATTGGCTGAAGATTGGTAGTCAGCGAGAACATAACTTTGGTGGCAATCATGGTAGAAGTGGAATTACGAGGAGTGGTCATAGATACAAGTTCAACATGTTTCAATTTCACTGTGTTTCCAAACATAACTCATCTAGTTGATTGGTAAAAGAGTCTTTATTGTCATAGACATTAAGACAAGTAGAACTCAAGAGTTATTGAGTAACAATTGGTAAATCATAGATTGGTGAGCAGTATAGTATGTGCGATGATATCTAATGATATGATGATGTGGAATATGTTACTCAACCGATGGAGATGATGATGAAGACCGAGATCAAAGTTATACAAGTTTTTAGAAAGGATTAGATCAGTTGCTATTTTGTCATTGATATCAAGCATTCAGTTCATATAGAATTGCCATATCTTTCGGAGTTGATTTAATTGGGTAATAGACAAAGATCAGACAATGATAAGTTCATTTTGAGATAATTGGTTTCTACTTTATCAAGTCAGTAAAGTGGATTGGGAAAGTTGGTAAGACTAAAGAGTTATGTTACTGAGTAGAAAGAAGTCTATTGGTAAAGGGTTATGTAAGTCGGTTAGGATACCGAGACATTGAAGCACCGACCAATGCATGTTAGTCACCGAACCGAGAGTTAGTTATCAGACATAACAGATGTTAGAAACAAGGATAAGAAAAAATTTAATGGCGAGCTACAACTGGAGGATTCCAAGAACAAATAAGAAGTTGGTTACAAGATATATGCATGGGAAAATTCAAGGAAGAAATCTATGGTATAGATTAAGCGGATAAAGTGAAGGTTTTATTTCTAAGAAAAGTGCAAGTTCTGAGGTAATGCCAAAGTGGCTAACCAAGTTTCAAGTTCACTGAATCAGTTCAAAAATTTGATCTAGCAGTTGAGTGTGATTGATAGAAAACCTAATCAAGGAGATTAAGAGGCAAAACAAAGTCTATTTAAAGGATGAATTCGAATAGAAAAGGGCTGGCAAGTTGAAGTGTTGAAGTGCTACTAAGTGATGCAATGAAGAGAAAAGAGCTGAAAAACCAAGTCTAGAGAAGATACAGATGAAGTATTGATGCCAGTAGTCAGAGAGCGCATAAGTGATCTAATCAAGAAAGAGGTAGTTGTAGTTTTATAGATCATTTTATACACTGTTTCTTATTTTCATTTGTAACAAATAAATCTCTTAACCGAGTGGACTTAACAGTCTTATTGTAAAATCCTCGAGAAAGGTGACATTCTAAAAGAGTGTTCAAAGCCCTCTAACCAAGCCACTCCTAACAGGGTGAAGATCTTAATGGGTCTAAGGTAAATCACCTAACAGGGTCACATATAACTATGTGTATTGTAATCTTTAACAAGATTGGCTTTTAATCGAGCATACTTTAGAAGAGTATTTTCATTTGTGGGTGAAAATTCCCACAGAGGTTTTTCCCAAATTGGTTTTCCTCATTAAATCTGGTGTTAAATGTGTTGAATTTTTTCATGTGCATGATATTTTCTATTTATGCAAGTTACTATTTGAGTTATTGAAGTTATTTGGTGATTCGGTTACTGATGTTACTTATCCTACTAAGTTGAATCAGATTTGAGTTTTAAATTTTAAAGTATCATAGTTTTTTTTTTCACCCACCCTCTTAGTAATCCAACAATTGGTATCAGAGCTAATTACTCTAAGAGATAATTTTAAAAGACTTGAGTTAAAGATCTGAAGATGTATAAGAGGGAGGAACCAAAGTTGAATAAGGATAACTTCTCTACATGGAAAAACATAATGAGGTTGCACCTATCTGGGATTGGAGAGTATACATTATACTATCTTGACAATGAGTATTCACCACCACCACCATTTGGACCTTTGACACTTGAGTAGATAAGAGAAATACAAGACTACACACAAGTCATGATTGAGATATCATCTACTTTCACTGATTTGGAGTTTAACGACCTTAAATATTGTGATACATCAAAGCAGATGTGGGATAAGATTAAATTGGTAGATGGTGGAGATCGGCATGTTCAAAAGGAAAAAAGCTAAAAGGTTAAGAGGAAAATTTGATGCTATGAGAATGAAAGAAGGCGAAAATGTTTCACTATACAATGCAAGACTGAAAGAAACTATGAATGTTATTAGAGTTGTTGGAGGACAGATAATTGAAGAAGATGTGACAAGAAAACTGTTGAGAAAATTGTTACCTATGTATGCCATCTGAGTATCTGTGATACAAGAATTGATATCCATTCCGCAGATGACTATTTCATTTGGATGCTACTATTGGTTAGTAGATTTCTTTTTAGCTTAATGACTTTGATAACAGTTTACCTGCTACTGCTAGGATTTAGTCTGCATTTAAATCATATTTAAAGATTGGAATTTATAGGGAGTATAGACCTAGTGATGGTTATGCAAGTAGTACTAGTGAAATATTCTATAGTTGCAAGAGTGATTTAGAAGAATTGTATGCTAAAGATGAAGAAAATGAAAGAGAGTTTGAAGCTCTACTAGCTAGAAGACTATAGTGAGGTAAAGGCAAGTACCGAGGTAAGATACCCTTGAAATGTTTTAAATGTAACAAGATTGGACACATTGTTGCTAGATGCCCTAAGAATGAAAGTGATGAGAAGAAAGATAACCGGGATGACAACAAGAGAGAAAATAAATTCAGGAAATTTTGAGATTTTAAAAATAAAGGTAAGAAGTCATGTCATATTGCTAATGAAGGACTAACCGATGATGAATAAGATGCTGATGTTGAAGAGGAAGTTGTATATGTTTCCATCAAGGATAATTATGATGAAGAAAAACAAGAATAAAAATCCCTAACATCACATGTGATCAAGAATGATACTTGGATTATAGACAGTGGGTGTTCATAACACATGACTGGTGATACACTTAAGTTCACTACTACAGAAGAACATGATGGAGGATATGTTAGATTTGGTAATGATGCTCCATATCCTATAAAAGGTAAAGGTTCCATAATTCTATTGAATAATACCAAATGTGATGATGTGTATTGGGTTGAAGGACTAAAGTACAATATGTTGAGTGTGGCATAGCTAAACAATACAAGACACCGATTAGAATTTCAGTATGGAAAGGTAAGAGTATTTGATCAGAAAGGAATTTTGATTGCCACTGGAGAATAATCTAAAGGTAAACTATTTTACCTTGATACATCAAATAAGAGTTGTTTATATGATAAAGTTGAAGATGCATGGTTATGGCACAAGAGTTTATGTCATGTAAATTTTGACAATCTAATTAAAGTGAGCAAAAAGAATAGAGTAAGAGGTCTACCAAGATTAGAGAAACATGAGAATTTCATGTGCAAGGAATGTCAAGTTGGAAAAATGACTAAGTCAAGTTTTACAAGTAAGTCTTATGTTACACAAGGAACTTTGGACTTAGTGCACAGTGACCTATGTGGACCGATGAGAACACAAAGATACTATGGTGATAGATATTTGATTTTGTTTGTTGATGAGTATTCTAGAATGATGTCTGCCATGTTTTTAAAAGAAAAGTATGAAGCTTTTAAAATGTTTAAGTGATACAAGGAAAGAGTTAAAAAGGAAACTAGAAGAAAACTAAAGTGTATGAGATCTGATAGAGGAGGAGAGTTTACTTCTGATGATTTTACACTCTTCTACAATGAGCATAGAGTAAAGAGAGAAATATTTTCATTGAGGACACCACAGCAGAATGATATAGCTGAAAGGAGAAATAGATCCATTGTAGATTGTACGAGAACACTGATGATTGAGAAGGTTATTTCTCAAACTTATTAGAGAGAAGCAGTCAACACTGCTACTTATACACTTAACCGAGTACAATTGAAGAAAGGTACAAACAAGGCACCATACGAGATATGGTATGATCACAAACCTAATGTGAGTTATTTCAAAGTAGTTGGAAGTAGATGTTATATTCTTAAAGATGCTAGAGATGTTAAGTTTTATTCTAAAGGAGATGAGGGAATATTCTTAGGATATTCTACAAAGAGAAAAGATTATAAATGTTTGAACAATTCTACTAACAAAATTGTGGAAAGTGCAAATGTGAGAATTGATGAATTTGTAGAGAGAAATTATGAGGATGTATATGTTCAACTAGATGTTCATGATACCTTATCAAAAGCACAAACCGAGGAGGAAGCTTAATAGAGAGAACTACAACCGAATGATGAAAATGAAGTTTCACCAACTACCGAGCCTGTTCTAGCCAAGTATGTGAGGAGACACCACTCACCGAGTAAGATAATTGGAGACAAGGATGTTGGAATTATGACAAGAACCAAGGTAAGAGACAATAGATGCTTAATTTTTGATTTAGAGCCAAGAAGAGTAAAGGATGCATTAGAGAATGAAGACTGGGTTAAAGCTATGAAAGAAGAGTTAGATCAAATTGTAAAGCATAACACATGGACTTTAGTACCGAGACCTAAAGATAAAAAAATTATTTGTACAATGTGGATTTTTAGAAATAAATTCAATCCGCATGGAGATGTAATAAAAAACAAAGCAAGACTAGTTTGCAAGGGGTATGCACAAGAAGAAGGAATTAACTATGGTGAAACTTTTGCACCTATTTCTAGATTAGGACTTAGAATTATACTAGCATATGCAACTTACAAAGGATTTAAAGTCTATATGATGGATTTCTAGTATGCATTTATTAATGGTATTCTTGAAGAAGAAGTTTGTATAGAACAACCTGAAGGATTTGCTAAGAATACTAACAAGGAAATGCTATGCAAACTGCACAAGGCACCATATGGTTTGAAACAAGCACCCCGAGCTTGGTATGAAATATTTCATGCATATCTAATCAAGATTTGATTACAAAGAACTAGTGATAATAGTAATGTGTATCTGAAATGTGATAGAGATAATAAGATTTTGATTGCTGGGATATTTGTTGATGATATTATTTTTGGAGGAAATAACACATTATACAAATCTTTTGTTTAAGAAATGAGAAAGGAATTTGAGATGTCCATGATAGGGGAGATAAAATTCTTTCTTGGACTACAAATTCAACAAGTCAAAGATGGGATCTATATTACACAATCAAAGTATGTCAAGGAGATCCTAAAAAAGTTTGGGATGGAAGACTCAAGACCGGTTGGAACACCGATGATCACTGGTTGCAAGTTATCAAAGGAAGACAAGTCAAAGGAAGTAAATGAGACACTCTACCAATTAATTATTGGTAAGATACAATATGTTGTATATAGCAGACTAGATATAGCTCATGCAGTTGGTATTGTTGCAAGATTTTATGTCGATCCAAAGGTATCACATATGTCTGTAGTTAAAAGGATATTTAGATATCTGAAAGGACCCGAGGACTTTGGACTACTGTACAAGAAAGGAATAAATTTTGATTTCAAGGTCTAAACTGATGTTGATTGGGCTAGAAACATTTATGGTAGAAAAAGTACAAGTGGAGGAGCTTTCTTTTTAGGAGAAAGATTATGGTTTTTCCTTTGACCATGTAACATTTACTCTACTGGGGAAGAATTTTTGAACATAGAAAAACATGCATACCAGTAGGCACCATAATTGAATAATTATCTCTTATCTCTCTTTATCCTTTCTATGTTTATCACAAATTGGCTTCTGATCATCTCACATCAAATCATCCTTAACAATCTAATAGGCAGCGTGAATAGCACCACTAGACACACTGTTAAGTCAAATAGACTGGTAAACTCTATAACCTATCACCATGGATGCAAAATGAAATTCCTTGTCTTCAATATGATTGATTGTCATTACTCTGTTACCTTTTTTGGATTTGGTTAGTTCAGTGACCAAATGAGTTGTCACTGTTCTCGATGAACATTCCAAACCTTGTGCTCGAAATCCTGTAACCATGTGAATCAAAGCGGTAATTATTCAGATAAGTGAATTCATAAAGGAATTAGGTACTACCTTCAATAATATCATGTGGGGTTATTTCAAATATTTCCATTCTAAAATGCATAAACAAGAAAGCATTCTAGTTAGCATTATAGAGAAGTACAAGAATGATATTTGTTTTCTAGTAGACTTTAATCCATATATTGTACAAGTTGTGGAACCTAGGACATATTGGATTCCTCCTATGGTTTATAAAGTTGAGGGTGATTTAGTAACATTTCATGTTGATGATTTGTTGTCAAAACCATTATACAAAAAAGCACAAAGATTTGGAACCCATGATGAAGCAGTTTCCAAAATTCAAAAGGAATTGAAGAAACCGATCATTGAAAGGAAAACAAGAATAAGATAGAAGGTGCAATTATGTATCATTTTCACAAATTTTGCAGAACACCTTTAGAGATACATTCTTGCATCCTTGATGAGTTATATTAGTTGACTGATGCTAGATGGAGTGTTGCATTACAATTGGATAGAGAGATTGTGGAAAGAGCACTAATCCTAGTGCAACCTAAGTTGTATGTTGAAGATGCTAAGATAATGATTAATGCTCACAAGAATAAATTCAAGATCAAGAGAAGATCAGCTAGATATCTAATTGATGACATACACAGTGTACATAATGAAATTATTGAGACATGGAATAAACTACTATAGATAAAGGAGGTAGTAGCACAAGAAGAACAAGTTCAAGCGGAATTCAATGAACCAGTGTAGGGAGATGATACATTTTCTATAGATCAGTTAATTGGGAATGTTTTTCTTGATGTTCCTAACTTGGTGAAGAACATTGGAACACAAAATATCATTCTATCACAAACATGGGGCGATGAGATTGAGATTGTAGACATAATAGGAAAAGAGGATTCATCTTCACCATCACCTATGGAACATAAAGAGGAAATTATTTATGAGAAGGAAGAGGAGAAAATAATAGAGATTAAGAAAGAAGAGACTCTGAAAAAGACTGAAGAAGAGCCTAAAACTAAAAGGATATTAAGTCTTGAAGAAACAAGTGTAAGGAAGAGATAAAAACCGGTGACTATTGCAGAAGAGGAAGTTGATGAAGAAAAATTACCGATGACACCAAATGATATATCCAAATTGAAACCTAAGGAATTGATGAAATTTTCTAAACAATTAAGGACAAAGGCTGTAAGAGACAAGGTGAGATCAAAGAATAAGAAGATACGAGTATTAATGCAAGCTAGAGATATTCTAGAAGAGTTAGTGCCTGAGGTTAAATATGATGAAGTTGATACTCCTATTGATCATATGGATACTCTTATAAAGTCAATTCTAGATCAAGGTCCATATTTTCATTCACCTGCAGTGAAGCTTCCAGAGGAGAACCTAGAGAATAAGATGATAGAGAAGATTACCACGGATCTAATGAAATTGTCAAATTTGATCAAAGTTAAAACTATATTGATTGAGGCAGGTCAATTGTTTACCAAAGTATGAAGGTATCCTAATTTTTTTCAAGATTTGGAACAAAGAAAAGCTAAAGCACAAAAGGAGTTGGATAACTTAAGCGATCAGCTAGATCCATTGTTCGGTTCATTCACTACTTACAGTAGTCAAGTCAAGCAAATTTCACACAAGTTTAAGAAGATTTAGAGTGAGAAAGAGAAGAGAATGATCACTCTACTAGAACTTAAATCAACCTTATCCCCTATAGTAGAGGTGATACAACTGAATGTGAAGAAGGAAAAAAGTATACTTTCCTTACCTGACATGAGAACTCTAGATAGCATGGAAGAGCTTGCTTCTAGTTTGATTGAGAAAATCATTTCTATGGGTTACTTGCAAGGAATGGGAAACATCCTTGGATTTAGAAAAGATAAACTATTGAAGATTTGCCTTTGTGCAAATAGTTGACTGTATGTTTTTCATTGATGACAACATATAGTATACAACAGTGAATTGTATTCACTTTTTAGTATGATATGTTGGAGTCTTGCGTGGTTGTTTTTATGTTTTAGACATAGTTATTATACCATGTTCATACACACAGATTCAGAAGTTCAGTTACAATTTAGTTAGGTTGATCTGTTTACCAGCCATAGTTTCAGAGGATTGTTTTTTTGAAATCTGATAGTAATCTTATTGATTCTTTAGTTGTGCCTATCTATGGGATATGCGTGTTCAAATTCATGTTTAGTTATGAGTCAAAGATGATTAACCAAAGGCGTTAAACGTGTTTCATCTGAAGTGTGACATTTGGTTAATTTTGGTGGAGCTGACTATGTGAATCGATGCATCTATTCATTTTGAGTTGCATGGTTCTAATTATGTTGTGTGCTTAGTTTAGCCAACTAGAAAAGTATTGAAGGGATTCCTACATCTGACGTGGTCATATCCTTTGAAGAAGATACATATAGCAGTTGATTTGTGATCACTTAGTGTGAATGATAAGAAAAAAGACAGAAAAAGAATAGAGCAGAATGCTAGTTGTTTTGGGACAATAAAGCTATTTCATTCATTAGTTAAAGATCTATGTGAAGAATCAGAGAGTGCATACAATTCACTGGAACTGATCAAGATAGCAGGTCTACTCAAATAGTTCATTATCATATATAGTGTATATTTGTTTTACTGAAGGTTGCATCCTTCATCATTTTAGCAGTGTGCTTTTGGATAGTGTGTCCTCACCCCTAACAGGGTTATTTGTAAAAGACTCCTAACAAGTTCCAACCCTTAACCATGTCACTGTACTTATTGCATTGTAAAGATCAACTCCTAACAGGGTTGTAAGATCTTCTAACATGGATTATTATACTCTAGTATAGTTCTTTGTGGGTGCTAATTCCCACCGAGGTTTTTACCTATTTTGGTTTCCCCGTAACCAAAATTGTGGTGTTCTATTATGTGTTATCTTGTTGTATATATGCTTAATTTTATTCTATACTTAATTGGAGAAAACAATTAAAACTAGAAAATAATTGATTCAGCCCCCCCTCTCAATTATCTCTTGGGACTATTCCTAAAATTGGTATCAGAGCCAAGTTCCTTGGAGAGAAAGCCTAACAACTTAAGGTAGATCAAATGGCGTACTTTAGGAAAGAGAGTCCTAAGTTTGATGGAGAGAATTATCTTGACTGGAAGAAAAAAATGATAACTCATCTTCAGTGCATTGGTTTTGAGATCTATGAGGTTGCTAGTCACGCAATTGATGTTCCTACCTTGAAATACCTGACATAAGAAGACTCTACTAATAAACAAAAGGAATTATTCACCCAAAATACAATTGCCAAAGAAGCCCTAATCAGTGCGTTGTCTGACAGTGAATTTTTTGAGATTAAGAAGGTAGACAAAGCATATTCAATATGGAAATACCTAGAAGACATGTTTGAAGGAGACATCCAAGCCAAGAATGCACGTAGAAAGACATGGAAGAAAAGATACAACAATTTAGAGATGCTACCTG
>MU224712.1:1441198-1466755 GCA_018584345.1 Thuja plicata
TATATATATATATATATGAAGACTTTTTATAAAGCAACGAGAGATGTGATATATGAGAGTTGTGATATGTATGTGAGATTCATATATGCAAATGGTTGAGCAGAGGATTGAGAAATATCATTGAAGAGCTATGAATGGAACTATCTAAGCATTGAAGATGCTTTTTTTGTTCATTACTGAGAACACTTTGTAACATAAGTTTTGTTGTAAGAGTTGTAAGCTCAGTTAACCCCTAACAGGGTGTTGTATACCTTTAACAGGGTTGTTATTCCTCTAACAAGGAAATGTACTATGTAATATTCAACTCCTAACATGGCTAGGTCTTCTAACAGGGACATTATACTTTAGTGCATGCTTGTGGGTACCATCCCCATCGGGGTTTTCCCTTGGCCTGGGTTTCCTCAACAACAAATAATGGTGTTATATTTTCTGTGTTATTTTTTTTATGTTCTTTTCATTTCAGAAAACTTATGGTTTATTTGGAATTGGTTTAAAGTTTATTTTAAGTGTTGTAATATTGATTCACCCCCCTCTCAGTATTACTTAATCCTAACAAAAGCATGATAGAGATACAATAAATTACATAAAAATGATGGGTGATTGGGTCGTGCATTGGACCAAATATTTATAATTTCTAGCTAAATTTTCCACCCCCAATCGGTATAATATATTCACCATTTTCCAGTTTGCTGACGTGAAATATTTGTCATTAGCGAATATTTGCCTCTAAAGCCTTTCCCATCTCCATCACCTTTTTCATCATCATTATCATCATCATCATCAATATAATACTCATCAATGTCTAGGATAGGCTCGGTGTCATATGTAAACCTCTAAAAAGGACACAAGGAAACCCAATGTGCATACTCGACAGTAACCCCCACATCTACTATATCCGCTGTATAATCCCATGGCATGGGAGGAAGATCCAAAACCTCATCAAAATCTACTCTAAAGTATACACAAGGTCCCCATAAAGTCCTCTCTAACTATACTCAAGCATAATGAGATAACCCCTATGAAATGCACTACGGCTGACCAAACTATTTCAAAACATGCATAAAACAAAATCTCTCAATAACCATTGTGGTCTAACCAATCAACCACCAAGGCATGAACATGAAAGGAACCTCATCATGATCCTCGACCCAAGGCTCACATCCAATATAAGGCCTCCAACATGTTACTCAACAGATGGAGATGATGATGAAGACCGAGATCAGAGGTATACAATAATGTAGAAATGACTAGATCAATTGTTATTTTTTCATTGATGTCAAGTAATTGATTTCTGGTTCATATTAAATTGCCATATATTTTGGAGTTGATTTAATCGGGCAAATTAATAAATATCAGAAAATGATAAGTTCATATTGAGATAATTATTTTCTACTTTATCAAGTCAGTAAAGAAGATTGGGAAAATCGGTAAGACTAAATAGTTAAGTTACCAAGAACAAAGAAGTTTGTCGATAAAGGGTTATATAAGTTGGTCAAGACACTGAGACATTGGGGCACTGAGTCGAGAGTTAGTTTTTTAGCATAATAGATATTAGAAACAAGCATAAGAATGCATTTAATGGTGAGCCACAGTGATTTGGAAGATTCCAAGGATGAAAAAGAAGTTAGTTGCAAGATCTACGCACGATAAAAATCAAGGTAAAGATCTATGGTATAGATTAAGCAGCAAAAGTGAA
Source organism: Thuja plicata (assembly GCA_018584345.1). Lineage (NCBI taxonomy): Eukaryota > Viridiplantae > Streptophyta > Pinopsida > Cupressales > Cupressaceae > Thuja > Thuja plicata. The sequence goes on from MU224712.1 coordinate 1,442,895, forward strand.
GGTTTAACTTTCAAGAAAAGTGCAAGTTCTGAGGTGATAGTGAAGCAGTTCACCGAGTTTCAAGTTCACTGAATCAGTTCAAAAAATTGATCTAATGGCTAAGAGTGATTGAAGGAAAACCTAATAAAGAAGATTAAGAGGCAAAAATAGTCTATTTAAAGGATGAATTTGAATAACAAAAGAGCTGGAAAGTTAAAGTGTTGAAGTGTTACCGAATGATGTAGTGAAGAGAAAAGAGGTATAAATATTATTCTAATGCAAATAATGATGAATTTTTGATGCCCGTAGTCAGATAGCACATAAGGGATCTGATCAAGCAATAGGTAGTTACATTTTTATAGATCATTTTATACAATGTTTCTTATTTGCATTTGTAACAGAGAAATTTCTTAACCAACTGGACTTAACAGTCTTATTGTAAAATCCTTCTGAAAGGTGACATTCTAAAAGAGTGTTCAAAGCCCTCTAACCAGGACACTCCTAAAAGGGTGAATATCTTAACAGGTCTTAGGTAAATCCCCTAACAGGGTTACATATAACAATGTGTATTGTAATCTTTAACAGGATTGGCCTTTAATCAAGCATACTTCAAAAGAGTATTTTCATTTGTGGGTGACAATTCCCACAAAGGTTTTTTCCAAATTGGGTTTCCTCATTAAATCTAGTGTTAAATGTGTTGAATGTTTCATGTGCATGATATTTACTATTTATGCAATTTTTTGTTTGAGTTATTGAATTTATTTGGTGATTCGGTTGGTGCTATTGTTTATCCTACCGAGTTGAATCTAAGTTAAGTTTTAAAGTTTAAAGTATCATACTTTTCTGATTCACCCCACCCCCCCTCAGTAATCCAACAATTAGTTTCAGATCTTAGTACTCTAAGAGATAAGTTTAAAAAACTTGAGTTAAATATCTGAAGATGTATAAGAGGGAGGCACCAAATTTTAATAAGGATAACTTCTACATGAAAAAATAGAATGAGGTTACACTTATCTGGGATTGGAGAGTATGCATTATCCTATGTTTAGAATGAGTATTCACCACAGCCATTTGGGCCTATGACACTTGATAAAATAAGAGAAATACAAGATCACATGCAAGTTATGATTGAGATATCATCTACCCTCACTGACCTGGAGTTCAATAACCTTAAAGGATGTGATACAATAAAAAAGATGTGGGATAAGATTGAATTGGTACATGGTGGAGATCAACATGCTCAGAAGGCAAAAGTTGAAATCTTAAGAGGCAAATTTGATTCTATGAGAATGAAAGAAGGTGAAAATGTTACACAATACAATGCAAGACTAAAGGAAATTGTGAACGCTATCAGAGGTGTTGGAGGATAGATAAATGAATAATATATAACAAGAAAATAATTGAGGAAATTGCTACCTATGTATTTTGTCTGAGTATCTGCAATACAAGAACTGAGATCCATTCCTTAGATGACTATTTTACTAGATGCTACTATTGGTAATTTGATTCATTTTGAGCTTAATGATTTTTATAATAGTTTACCTGTCACTGCTAGGATTGAGTTTACATTTAAATCATCTTTGAAGATTGGAAGTTATAGGGAGTCTAGACCTTGTGATGGTTATGCAAGTAGTGCAAGTGAAATATTTTATAGTTGCAAGAGTGAGTTAGAAGAAATGTATACTGAAGATGAAGCAAATGAAAGAGAGTATGAAGCTCTACTAGCTAGAAGAATACAAATAGGTAAAGGCAAGTACTGAGGTAAGCTCCCTTTGAAATTTTTTTAAATGTAACAAGATTGGTCACATTGCTGCTAGATGCCCTGAAAATGACAGTGATCAGAAGAAAGACAACCGAGATGATAACACAAGAGAAAACAAATTTAGGAGATTCTAAGATTTCAAGAACAAAGGTAAGAATTCATGTCGTGTTTCTAATTAAGGACTAACCAATGATCATATAGATGATGGTGATGGTGAAGAAGTTGTATATGTTGCTATCAAAGATAATTTCGATGAAGAAAACCAAGAAAAAAGCCCTAATATCACATATAATCAAGAATGATACCTGGATTATAGACAGTTGTTGTTCACACCATATGACTCGTGACACACTTAAGCTCACTAATATGGAAGAACATGATGGAGGATATATTAGATTCAGTAATGATGCTCCATATCTTGTGAAAGGTAAAGTTTCTATAATTTTTTTGAATAATACCAGATGTGATGATGTCTATTGGGTTGAAGGACTAAACTATAATCTATTGAGTATGGCACAACTAAACAATATAGGACACCGATTAGAATTTCAGAATTGAATGGTGAAAATATTTGATCAGAAAGGAAGTTTGATTTCCATTGGAGAAAGATCTAAAGGTAACTTATTTTACCTTGATACATCTAATAAGAGTTATTTATATGATAATGTTGAAGATGCATGGTTATGGCACAAGAAGTTATGTCATGTGAATTTTGACAATCTAATTAAAGTGAGAAAAAGGAATAGAGTTAGAGGTCTACCGAGATTGGATAAACCTAAGAATGTCATGTTCAAAGAATGTCAAGTTGGTAAAATATCTAAGTCAAGTTTTACAAGTAAATCTTACATTACACAAGGAATTTTGGACTTAGTGCATACTGACCTATGTGGACCGATGAGAACACAAAGCTACTATGGTGATAGATATTTCATTTTGTTTGTTGATGATTTTTTGAGAATGATGTCTGTCATGTTTTTAAAAGAAAAATCTGAATCTTTCTAAATGTTTAAGTGGTACAAGGCAAGAGTTGAAAAGTTGACTGGATGAAAACTAATGTGTCTGAGATCTAATAGAGGAGGAGAGTTTATTTTTGATGAATTTACACTCTTATGCAATGAACATGGAATAAAGAGTCAAATCTCTGCACTGAGGACACCACAACAGAATGGTATAGCTGAAAGGAGAAAGAGATCCATTGTGGATTGTGCAAGAAAACTGATGACTGAGAAGGGAATTTCTCAAACATATTGAAGAGAAGCAGTCATCACTGTTGTTTATACACTTAACCAAGTACAACTAAAGAAAGGTACAAACAAGACTCCATATGATATTTGGTATGATCACAAACCAAATGTAAGTTATTTCAAAGTGTTTGGAAGTATATGTTATATTCTAAAAGATGCTAGAGATGGTAAGTCTAATTCTAAAGGAGATGAAGGAATATTATTAGGATATTCTACAAAGAGAAAAGCCTACAAATGTTTGAACAAGTCTACTAACAGAATTGTGGAAAGTGAAAATGTATGAATTGGTGAATTTGCAGAGAAAAATGTGAAGACATTATATTTTTCCATTAGTATATGCAAGGAAAAACATGATCTACACCATCGGTTTACACTACACCGATAGATAGGGCACAACACTACCCAACATCAAGGTTACCTGATACTTCCAAGTGCAAAGCATCCCAAAAAACACTATTCAGTGTTACCCGATGACAAAAAGGACAAGGGAACCTGACGAGTAACCAACACTGCAACCCGATGAAACAATCAAAGAGTGGAGCCTAACAGATGAAGGGAACCTAAAAAATCATCTCAATAAAGGAACACTGACAGACTTTCAGTTCAACCTGATGATCAAGAACCGACAGTCAGTTACATCCCACAAAAAGTTGATCTAACTTTCCACGTCAAATAAATCACTAAATTTTTATATTTACCTTCTTGATTTGTTTTAAATCCATTATGTGTAGAGAAATAAATGTAATTATTATTGGTTTAATCAGTTTAACTATTTTAAAACATGCAAACTAAAGAATCAAGGTCAAGTTGTATACCTTGGATCAAGAGTTAACATTGTAATGTGTGATTCTAGAATAGGTCAAATACTTGTATAAATAGATGCTCAATCTATTGTGAACATGTTATCCAATGATGATTGTATCCACTAAGAGAATCTAAGGATCAGATAAGAGAATTCATGCAGAAGGACAGAAAAAGGATCAATTCAGTTTCAAGAACAGAACATAGGCTACCGACGAGTAGGAAAAGGTATTAATCAATCACTGTAGGTGATATTCATATTCTGTGATCTTTAATGGATCTGTAATCATAAATTATAGATTGCATATAGTCAGGTCAAACATATTGTACTCAGGATAACAAGTGTAGTACACTTAAGAAATCCTTTCAAGGAAGGTAGACTTAACAATCCTATTTTAAATCTCTTAACCAAGTGCACACTTCATTAGTGTTGTTAAAAGCTCTTAACAGAGTAGATCTTAACAGGTCTCCACTTTAATACTCCTAACAGGGTAGATCATCAGAAGTGATCAATTGTAAACCTTTATCGGCTCCCTTCCATTCTGCAAATAGTGAAGTTTTGTGGGTGCCATCCCCACCACAGTTTTTACTTCCTAACAGGAGTTTTCTGTGATATCATATCTTGTGTTATGTGTCTATTACTTTCATGAATGTTTCTATGAATGTTGCATACAATTTAGTTTATGAATTAATAATACATGCATAAGAAAGAACATCAGATATGGTCGGTAATACAGTAAAGATTGTTTACTAATGATGAAAGGGGAAAAGTATTAAAATTTTTAGAGGTATCGATTCACCCCTCCCCTCTCAGTACTACTTCACATTAATCCCATCAAGTGGTGTCAGAGCTAAGTCTCTTCTTGGAAAGCTTAAAGGCTTAAGAGAAAATATCATACAATGGAGAAGTACAAACTTGATAAAAATATTGAGAATAAAAATCTTGAAATTCAGATGTTCTATGAACAGTATAAAGAAGTGAGAATCAAGATGATAGAGTTGTTGGATGAGAGAAAAGGTATGGAAACTCGAGGCAATGAAAAATATTATCGAGAAGAAGAGATTCCATATTTTTTTGACTCTTTAGGATCAAATACAAGCAAAGCATCTGATACATCAGAAGAGAACATCAAAAATCTAAAGGAGATCAATCAACATCTGACAGAGCAAATAAAGATGTTGAAAATTGGTCAAGAGACCCAGATGGTAAGAATGATTGATGTGATGAGTTCTGTTAGACAAGCTGATGGGACAAGCTAGGATAGACTAGCTAGTCTATGCTCTGAACCTTTTCTAAGGCCTCCAGTGTACTCTGACACCTATGGATGATCTATAGGGTATCTAGTGTATTCAAGAACCCCCTAATCTACCCAGCTATCCCACCGAGTTAAACAAGTCCAACTATCACCATGTCATTCCTTGCTTCCTGTCGCTAACCCACATTATGGCTCAAAAAGGGTGTTTTTGCTTCCTGACCTACTCCACATTCAAACAAAGAGTTCTATTGGATTCTAAGGACTTTTTATGGCTTTTTTCACCTATCCATGGCATTGAGAAGGTTTGGGAAACACCCGATTTGATAGTTCCTTTGGAAACTAAGGTTACTAGACTAGGCTTAACTAACCCTCCACCCGGTTTAATTTGCAATTTGATACCCTTTGCTGAGAGTTTCAAAATTCCTGGTCTAAAAACAATATTTTTAGACTGACCCCCTCTAATAGATTTTTAGGGTCTCAAGTTCCCAAGAGACCGTTCTATGCCTGTACCAATTTATAAGGTTTCTAGGACTGTTTGGTTTCCTGAACTGGCAGTGCAAAGACCAAGTGCAACAGCAACCTTTCACAACTCCTTCACAAGATAAGACCTTCTAACACCCCTCTAAAACTTGTTAAGAGGATAGGTCTTGAAACCCTATCCTGCTCTCTTGGCACGCATTTCTTTACTGACTGCTCCTAGCCGGGCTTTGCTCTAGCTCGCCTAGGGCCTCCTCAAACTGTAGCTTATCCACTTGCTCTAGGGCCCTTCTTGCATTATGTTATAGGTATGGGTCTGTACTTTATGATTCCAGAGTTTCATGGCTTGGCCATGGTGGAAACTAAAGATACAGGCCCATTTACACAGCTCACTCCAAACTGGCTGCAAGCTGGTTACAGAAAAATATATACAAAACCAACACAATAAAAGCTTAAAGAAACTATTCTAATGCATACAAAATAATAAATAACACTAGTAACAAAGTAACACACAGAAAATCCAAGAAGTTTTCAGTATTTACAGCAAAACAAAGCTAAAACCAGCAATTTCATGCTCCAACCTGTGTTTTTTTTTCTCATGGCTTACTGTAGCCATACAAACTGACGTCCAACCTCAGGATTAGGGTTTTCCAAACATTAAATATAATTTTTCCCAAGTGTGTGTGTTTGGTTTAGGGCTTATATCCTTTTAGTCATATAAGACTTGCAACTTTTAGTTGCTATAGGAACTCTAGCTTCCTCTTGTAGGAACTTTGGTTTTTTTTCATACAAAACATTTCTAAAGCACACTTGTGCTTATAAACAAACACCAGCCTAGGATTATCAACCCCAATCCACACACTCCAAGTGCATTGCATTCCTTGGATAGTATGCAGACAATCAGACTAGAAAGATTAGAAACTGAGCTTCTAGGACTTAGTCTGTGCCTAGACACAACAAAAACAAATGGGCCAAACACCTTGTGGCCCTTATTTAATTACATATTTTAGACCAAATTTAAGACACACCAAAATTTGAAGGTGAGGGCCCTCATAGAGTTGCTCCTGCACCATAATCCCCCTCAGCACGAACTAAGGCACCTTAGGGTCTAGGAGAGCTAGATCAATACCAAACTTTGTGAACTGCCCTTCCTCTATCCATGTAGCTTCAGATTCTGGTTGTCCTTTCCATTTGATTAGATGCTCCATGTAGACTTGATGTCTGGTTGTTTTCTTCACCCGGGATCTAGGATCTTCTCTGCTTGGGCTGGTTCCTTCTTAGGCATAGTATTGGTGTCCACATCTTGAAGTACCTTTGGTGGAGCTGTACCTTGCTGACTGGTGTCTCCTTTAAATCTGATCAGCTCTGCAACATTGAACATCGGTGAGATGGCTAAATCTGAATGTAAGTCCACCTTGTAGGCATTCTCTCCATATTTGGCTAAAATATTGCATGGGCCTACTCTCCTCATCTGTAGCTTAGTAGACATGCCCTTCTGCATTCTTTCTTTGCTAAGATGGACCATAACATAGTCCCCAATCTGAAACTGTACATCTTTCTTCTTTTCATCTACTTTGGCCTTGAGTTTTTGGGTAGATTCCATAATAGTTTTCTTCACTTGCTCTTGAACCTCCTTGATGGTTTGAGTGAAATCTTTAGCTTGCCCACTCTTCAAATCCATGGAGCCTAAGTCCCTCAACTCACATACTCCCCTGGGCTGTCTTCTGTAGACTATCTCAAAAGGACTTCTTCCTGTGGTCCTATTCACACTATCATTATATGCATATTCAGCCTGAGAGATAACAAGATCCCAAGTCTGCCCATACTATTTTGTCAAGCACCTTAACAAGTTACCAAGCACCCTATTGATGACCTCAATTTGACCATCAGTTTGAGGATGGTATGTTGAACTGAAAGAGAGATTAGTTCCCAGCCTTTTCCATAAGGTTTGCCAAAAATGACCCATGAACTTGTTGTCCCTATCTGACACAATACTCAAAGGAAGTCCATGAATCCTAACTATCTCTTTGAAGAAGAGATGTGCTACATAACTTGCATCATGAGTTGTCTTGCAAGGAATAAAGTGACTCATTTTAGAGAACCTGTCAACAACAACATAGATGCTATCCATACCTAATTTTGTTTTAGGGAGTCCAACCACAAATTCCATGCTTACACACTCCCATGGCCCATTTGGAATTGGTAGAGGTTGATAAAGTCCAGCATTACTTGAACCTCCTTTTGCTCTTTGACATATTCCGCATTGCTCAACATACCTCTTGACATCCCTTGCTAACTTAGGCCAAAAGTAATATCGTTGTACTAACTCCAATGTCTTGTTTATACCAAAATAACCACTTAGGCTGCCATTATGCTTTTCTTGAATCAGATTTTCCCTCGTGGATCCTCTAGGTACACAAAGTTGATTACCTTTAAACAAAAATCCATTTTGAATGATATAATCTGCAAATTCACTATGAAAGTGGTTCTCAAATTCTAGGCATACCTTGTAGGCTTGTGAGAAGTCTTCATCCTCCTCATATAAGTCTTTAAAACCTTCTATTCCAATGCTTTGCAGCCGTACCTCTTGGACAGTCAATAACTTTCTACTTAAGGTATCTGCTACCTTGTTAAGCTGCCCTTTTTGTGCTTAATTGTGAAGGTAAAGGACTGGATATACTCCATCCATTTCAAGTGTTTGTTACTAAGCTTCTCCTGTGTGTTTATATAGCTTAAATCCTGATTATCTGTGAAGACAACAAATTCTTTTGGCAAAAGGTAATGCCTCCACTTCTTGAGATATTGTACTAAGGCATACAACTCTAAGTCATAAGCTGAATACTTCTTCTTTGCCTCATTGAGCTTCTCACTCAAGAATGCCACAGACTGTCCTTCTTGACTTAAAACACCCCCTACTACTGTAGCACTTGCATCACATTCAATGGTAAACAATTTATCAAAAGTAGGCAAGAGTAGGATAGGTTTAGTGGCTACTTCTTGTTTCAAAGTTTGGAACCCTTCCTCAGCTACCTCAGTCCACTTGAACTTGGTTTTCAGCCCTCCTTTGATAGTATCCAATATTGGTGCACATATCCCACTAAAGTTCCTGATGAACTTTCTATAAAATTGGGCTAAACCATGAAAACTTCTAACTTCTGTCCCTGTTTTTGGGGTAGACCAATTCAAGATTGCCTCCACCTTGCTTGGGTCCATTTTCAGATTTCCCTTAGACACTACAAAGCCCAAATAAATCAGCTCTTGTTTCATGAACTCACATTTTTCCAGGTTGATGGCTAGCTGCTCTTCATGTGGCTTCTTCATGACCAACCTCAAGTGCTCAAGATGCTCTGCTCTTGTCTGGCTATAGATGAGGATATCATCCAGATACACCACCACAAATCTACCTGTGAAGTCCTTCAAGACCTCATTCATTAATCTCATGAAAGTGCTTGGGGCATTAGTAAGCCCAAATGGCATGACAAGCCATTCATACAATCCATCAGTGGTTTTAAAAATGGTCTTCCACTCATCACCTTCCTTAATTCTGATTTGGTGATAACCACTCTTTAAATCCAGCTTTGTGAAATACATAGCACCTCCTAAGCAATCCATCAAGTCTTCTATTCTTGGGATTGGGAACCTATACCTGATGGTGATCCTATTGATAGCCCTTGAATCCATGCAGAGTCTCCATTTACCTCCTTTCTTGGATGCTAAAACCACAGGGACTACACATGGACTAATGCTCTTCTTAATCAACCCTTGATCTAACAATTCTTGTACTTGCCTTTCTACTTCCTTATTCTGGTCTGGGGTTAGCTTGTATGCTACTTTATTAGGAAAGGATGCACCAGGTACAAAGTCAATTTGATGACTTATGGCTCTTCTTGGAGGTAAAGTGGTAGGGGTTCCATCACTTACAATGTCTTTGAATTCTTCCAACATTTTCTGCACTTCCAATGGTAAATCTGTCTACAACTTCTTGTCTTCCTCCTTTGGCTTCACCATAATGGCACACCCTATGGTCCCCCCCTCCTGTAGTACATGTAGGAACTATTTCCTGCTGCTAAGCAACACACTAGGTGTCTTAGAAGTTCCCCTTCATTCTCTACTAAGGACTAAATTTTGAAAGTCTTTCCATCCTTTTTAAAAGAAATTGAATTTTCCTCTCCATCATAAATCATCTTCCTGTCAAATTGCCAAGGTCTTCCTAAGAGAAGATGGCATGCATCCATGGGAAAAACATCACAAAGAATTCTATCCTTATAGCCTACAATAGAAAACTCTACCCATGTCTGCTCATTAACTAGCACACTCTGCTCCTAGTTCAACCAAGTCACCTTGTATGGGTTTGCATGTGGAACCTTAGTGAGTTTAAGCTTCTTTGCTACCTCCTCTGCTATGATGTTATCTGTAGACCCTGAATCTACTATAACCTTGCATACTTTGCCTTGTATCTTGCACCTGACTCTAAAAAGAGCTCTTCTATGCTTGGGTTCACCTTGATTAGGCTGCCTAATGAGTACCCTTCTGAACATAAGATTCTCCCCCATTTTTTATTCTAATTTGCTGACTTCATTATTGCATGAGCTGCTGCTGTCCTCTTGGGTATATGCTACCCTCTTCTCATTATTTGAAGTTGAAGGTTTATCAGGACACCTATAGGCAGGGTGTCCAAGCTGTCCACACTGATAGCACTTCATGGTGGCAAAATAGGAGCTTCTTCTCCCTGTTCCTCTTCCTCTATTTCCTTGAGAACCTCTTCCTCTTCCATAGGATCCTCTTGTACTGATTTCTGTACTTTGTTCCAAGAGTCTACTTTCCCCTTGATTTCTTGATTCACCACCTCTACTAGAACCGCCTCTTTGACCCCCTCTAGAGTCTCTACCTCTACCCCTATTCTTGGAGTTAGGTTCTTGCTTCCTCTTCTGTTTGTCCTCAAGTTTTTGTGCCATTTGCTGACAACCAAGTACTGTGGTAGGAGTGAACAAACTCATCTCCTCTGCTATGCTCCATTTTAGACCACTCAAGTACCTTGCTACTTTGACACTTTCTTCCTCCTTGATCTTTGATCTTAAACACAATTTGTGGAATTCTTCTATATAGGTGGCTACATCCATGTCCTTTTTCTTGAGATTCAATCTTTTCCTATGTAGTTGAACCTCATAATCTGTTGGAAGATATGCTTCCCTCACTTTGTTCACCATGGCTATCCAATTTGCAATTGGATTCTCACCTTCTTTTCCCCATTCTTCTTGCAGGTAGTTCCACTAGGTGAGAGCTTGTCCTCTCATTCTAGACTTGGCTACTTTAACCTTCTATGCATCTGAAATCTCCTCACATTCAAAATGGTTTTCCATGCCTTCAATCCACTGTACAACCAATTCTGAATCCATTTTTCCAGTCAAAAGGGGAACTCCTTCAAGTGCCTTACCAGTCGTAGCCTTGATGGCTTTCAAGAACTGTTCATCAGGTGTAGGAGGATCTGGAAGAGGAACCTCATCATCTATGGTTCTCTCCTTCTCTTTAGCATCTTGTTGCTCAATCCTACTAGTCACCCTATCTGCTTTTTGTTGGACATTATCCAAAAGCATCTCCATCTGCATCAATCTTTTTTGTAGGAGCCTGTTGGCCTCCTCTTGTTCTTCTACCTTTTTGGAAAGCTCTACATTAGTCACCATTTTATTTTTATGTGATGACCCCACTGATTCTTCTGATGGTTGAAACATCAACAAATCACCTCCCAAGCCTTAATAGGCTATGATACCAATTTGATGGGACAAGCTAGGATAGACTAGCTAGTCTATGCTCTGAACCTTGTCTAAGGCCTCTAGTGTACTCTGAGACCTATGGATGATCTATAGGGTATCTAATGTATTCAAGAACCCCTTGATCTGCCCAACTATCCCACCAAGTTAAACAAGTCCAACTATCACCATGTCATTCCTTGCTTCCTGTCGCTAACCCACATTATGGCTCAAAAAGGGTGTTTTTGCTTCCTGACCTACTCCACATTCAACAAAGAGTTCTTCACAAGATAAGACCTTCTAACACCCCTCTACAACCTGTTAAGAGGATAGGTCTTGAAACCCTGTCCTGCTCTCTTGGCACGCATTTCTTTACTGACTGCTCCTAGCCAGGCTTTGCTCTAGCTCGCCTAGGGCCTCCTCAAACTGCAGCTTATCCACTTGCTCCAGGGCCCTTCTTGCATTATGTTATAGGTATGGGTCTGTACTTTATGATTCTAGAGTTTCATGGCTTGGCCATGGTGGAAACTAAAGATACAGGCCCATTTACACAGCTCACTCCAAACTGGCAGCAAGCTGGTTACAGAAAAATATATACAAAACCAACACAATAAAAGATTAAAGAAACTATTCTAATGCATATAAAAGAAGAACTAACACTAGTAACAAAGTAACACACAGAAAATCCAAGAATTTTTCAGTATTTACAGCAAAACAAAGCTAAAACCAGCAATTTCATGCTCCAACCTGTGTTTTTTTTCTCATGGCTTACTGTCGCCGTACAAACTGACGTCCAACCTCAGGATTAGGGTTTTCCAAACATTAAATATAATTTTTCCCAAGTGTGTGTGTTGGGTTTAGGGCTTATATCCTTTTAGTCATATAAGACTTGCAACTTTTAGTTGCTATAGGAACTCTGGCTTCCTCTTGTAGGAACTTTGGTTTTTTTTCATACAAAACATTTCTAAAGCACACTTGTGCTTATAAACAAACACCAGGATAGGATTATCAACCCCAATCCACACACTCCAAGTGCATTGCATTCCTTGGATAGTATGCAGACAATTAGACTAGAAAGATTAGAAACTGAGCTTCTAGGACTTAGTCTATGCCTAGACACAACAAAAACAAATGAGCCAAACACCTTGTGGCCCTTATATAATTACATACTTCAGACCAAATGTAAGACACACCAAACTTTGAAGGTGAGGGCCCTCATAGAGGTGCTCCTACACCACAAGATGAAATAGAAAGAACACTAACTATTAATGACAAGAGGAATATTACAGAGAAGCTACAAGAAAAGGAGTTAGAAATTCAAAGACATGCTGAGCATCACCATGAAATTACAAATCAGATTATTCTTATGAGTCAAGAAGCAAATAGAATGAATATATAACTCATTGAAAGAGTACAGGCTATCGGTGAACTAAGAGAAGAGAATGAAAAAATAAAGCATGAGGTTAGATTTCAAAAACAACATAATTAAATTATCAGAAAGGCTGAATAAAGCAATAAAAGAATGGACAGTTTTCTTGAAGGACAACAAAGAGTCAACAACAACAATGGTCTAGGCTTTACCAAAAATAGAGAATCATCAAATCAAGCAAATCCAAAGAATTTCTATGAAAGTCCAAGACCAAGAAAGATTACATGCAAACACTGTGGAAAGAAAGGCCACACATCAAATGTATGCAGAGGCAAAATGAAAGGTATTCCTAAATCTACATCTTCATTCATAGGATTCTGTTATAAATGTAACAAGAAAGGACATAAAGCATATGATGTAAGTCTAGGATGGATCAACCAAAGAAGGAAACCAACATGGAAAAATATTATCCTACATACAAAATGAATGGGAACACAAGTCTTGAATGCTGGAAAAAGAAAAGGCAAGCATGGAAGCCTAAAGGTCAAGAAACTCCCTATCAACCAAAGAAAATCGGTAATCAATATGTATGGGACTACAATACATGGAAAAATTGTATATCATGTGGTAGATATGGTCACATTTATGCAAACTGCATGAGAGCATGGAACAAAAGGTATAGAGACTGGACAAACCCCGGAATGACATGCTTACACTGTCATAAAGTTGGTCATCTCAAGAAAGACTGCAGAGACCGAATGACATAGGCAAGCATATATCCCAATGGAAAAAATATTGAAGATATCCGGAGGGCTAGAGATAAAATGTGGAGAAAAGATTCAAGCAATGATGAAGCTGGACCAAGCAATGCAAATGGTGACACCCCATCCAATGGATCTGGTGACATCACCACCCCCACTTAAGCCGGAAAGTATGGAAATGCACTACACCAAGTCATATTTTGCATCAGTTCCATTATAAAAATTGATAGATAGTCAAAATATGTATGAATAAAGATGCATATTATTTTACTTGTTACAATTCTAAGAAATCAACCCCGCCAGTAAACACATACCAAAAATCATCAGTGAACATAAAGGATGAGTTGTCTACACTTACCGAGAATTGTCGGTCAACACACAAAATGGCTAAGTTTCTAATCTAACCTGACACCCGTCGGTAAGAAGAAAAGTTACAATGACTGTCTTGACACAATGTCAATATCCATCGGTGAAAGAAAAAATCTTAGCAGCCATCCCGAGCATCCTGTCAACACCAACAATGTTAATTGAGAGTCTTCCCGACGAACTTTGTCTTCATGACCTGACGAGTCGTTGAGAATTTATGATAGACTTAGGGGAAAAGTTTATAAATACTCGATGGGAGAACTTCATTTCTCACACATGATTTGAGAAGAAAGAGCAGAGAAAAAATAGAGTGAAAAGAAAGCATTTAGTAGAGCGACCTCGACTCGATCCAGCACACTCCAAATAGATCATTCACAAGTTTCACGGATTGAAGTAAGTATCGAGCGCAACAAAGAACCCTGTTATTATTTTCAAGAAAGCCCTAAATTTGAAATATGATGGCAACCACTTCAAGAACCATAACTATAAGAATTATAAGAAGAATGTGATTAAGTTGATAAAGAACAACACCTGTGTGGAACCTAAGTACAAGATATGCTCGAAGATCACATCGCAACCCGATGATTCCTGGTGCATTTTCAAAAGTTCCACCTAGGGTTTTGCTGATAGGGGACATAAGGTCCTACATTCACTACAAGATCGTTGAAATAGGTGATCTGAAGATAGACCAAGCAACAAGAATTGGAGACAAAAGAAATAATGACATGGATTTTGCTGATGAAATATGGTCAGACACTTCAATTATTGACATCACAGGTCTGGACACTGTTGATCAACTACAAAAAGATGAAGATGTCACTACTCAACAAGATCAAACCGATGAGCAGGACACAAATCAAGATGCAGCACAAGTGAGCACTCGGGATAATATGCCAATGCTAATAAAGGCCATAAATCTGCTATAGGTAATGCAAAATCTAATGCAACAGATACAAGCATACCTGAGGATAAGGGTGATGTAGAGACAAAAGACACAATAGATGCACCAAAGGATACAACTGCAGAACAAGCTGCAACCAATGATCAGAAAGAATATACTGATCAGAATAAAGAAGAGGATAAACAAGTAGAGGAGGACAAGCAGAAGGAAAAAGGTGAAGAAGCAAAGATAGATAAATAGGAGAAGAAATTAGAAGAGAATTCTGCAAAAACACCCAAGGTTGATGGAGAGACGTCTTCACCAAACTGATAGGTGAACCCCAAGCAGAAAACAAAAGAAGCTTCATCAACAAAGCCTTCACCGAGCTCATCAGAAAAGACAAATGAACTAGCAATGGTAATTCATACATCTGCGTCCACACAAATCTCAAGGAAGAAGAAAATCAAGAATAAGAATCCAGTAACTCTGGATGAAATTATTGAGATTCCAGTTTGTGATCCTAGGACATTGGATCCAACTGAATTGACAAAGTATGCAAGACTTTTTGAAAGGAAAGCCATGTAGGAAAAGTTGAAAAAAGTCACCAAGGAAGCTAAGGTACTTGAAGTTGCATGAGGAATACTTCAACAAATTGTAACTGATATGACATTGATCAAACAACCCCCATGCTTGAGCAATTAGTGGTTCTCACAGATGCAATCACATCTCAGAACATAGATGTTGAGAAGGCCATGGAAGTAAGACTTGAACATCAGTATGATTTCAAGTTAGCTAAAAATATTAGCCAAGAAGTGGCATTGCAAAAGGTAAATCTTTCTAAATTGGATAGCATAGTAGACCCAATAATTTCAAAAGCTATAACCTTGATACATAAATTATGCATGTTAGATCAACTCACGAAGGAGTATACCAACAAGATATCATAGATAGATGATGATCTTCAAACAAGTGCATAGAGTCTCACAAAAAGTGAAGAGGCAATCAAATTGCACAATGAGCAGCTCAAGCAAGCCATGAAGCTGAGACAAGACATTCAGATTGCCGAAAACAAGTTTAGAGATGAGGTAAATGAGCTTCAAGCTCAACTCTTACCGACACTCTCATTACTGCAACAACATATAACAGAGGCAAGAGCACTAATTGCCACCCCAGAAATGTATGTCCTAGATAGAATTTATGATATGCATGCATGAATAGAGCTGGAGCACATGGCACTAGAACTCCTCAAAGAAAAATGGGAGAAAATGCTCGAAGATATCAAGAACACTCGCTCCCACATTCTTGACACAATGTAAGTTACACATTGTTGTCACATTTTTGACAACTTATAAGTTGTACATTTTTGTCATGAGTATCAAATAAAGAGGGAAATGATATGTACAGTTAGTCAATAAAAGAAGGGGGAAATGAAAGGAAGAGATGATTTGTACAATCAATCATTTGAAAGAGGAAAGAACAGGAAATGTATAGTAAAGAGGTAAGTATACATTTACATATAATTATACTATATCGATGCATACAGTTAGGGGGAGTCATATAATGACAAGGATATATATATGGTGTACATACTAAACACCTTAGTATTATGCACATATTAGTTTTTGATACTAATGTCAAAGGGGGAGATTGAAGATTTTATATTTTTCCATTAGTATATGCAAGGAAGAACATGATCTACACCATCCGTATACACTACACTGACATACAAGGCATAGCACTACCCGACGCCAAGGTTACCCAATACTACCAAGTACAAAGAATCCTGACAAACACTATTTAGTGTTACCCGATGACAAAAAGGACAAGGGAACCTGATGAGTAACTAATAGTGTAACCCGACGAAACAATCAAAGAGTGGAACTCGATAGATGAAGGGAACTCAACAAATCAGTTCAATAAAGGAACACCGACAGACGTTTAGTTCAACCTAATGATCAAGAAACGACAGTCAGTTACATCCTACAAAAAGTGGATTTGACTTTCCACATCAGATAAATCACTGAAGTTTTATATTTAGCTTCTTTATTTTTTTTTAAATCCATTATATGCGGAGAAAGCAATGTAATTATTGTTGTTTTAATCATTTTAACTATTTTAAAACATGCAAACTAAAGGATCAAGGTTAATCTGTCTACCTTGGATCAAGAGTTAACATTGTAATACGTGATTCTAGAATAGGTCAAATACTTGTATAAATAGATGCTCAATCTATTGTGAACATGTTTTTTGATGATGATTGTAGCCACTAAGAGAATCTAAGGATTAGATAAGAGAATTCATGAAGAAGAATGGAAAAGGATCAATTCAGTTACAAGAATAGATCACAGGCTACCAACGAGCAGGAAAAGGTATTAATCAATCAATGTACGTGATATTCATATTCTGTGAGCTTTGATGGATCTGTAATTAGTAATTGTAGATTGCATACAGTCAAGTCAAATATATTATACTCATTCGAACAAGTGTAGTACACTTAAGAAATCCTTTCAAGGAAGGTGGACTTAACAGTCCTATTGTAAATCTCTTAACCAAGTGCACACTTCATTAGTGTTGTTAAAATATCTTAACAGAGTAGATCTTAACATGTCTCCACTTTAATACTCCTACCAAGGTAGATCATCAGAAGTGATCAATTATAAGCCTTTACTGGCTCCCTTGCATTCTGTAGATAGTAAATTTTTTTGGGTGTCATCCCCACCGCAGTTTTTACTTCCTAATAGGAGTTTTCTACGATATCATATCTTGTGTTATGTGTCTATTACTTTCATGAATGTTTCTATGAATGTTGCATACAATTAATTTTATGAATTAATACTACATGCATAAGAAAGAACATCAGATATGGTCGGTAATATAGTAAAGATTGTTTACTAATGATGAAAGGGGAAAAGTGTTAAAAATTTTAGAGGTACTAATTCATCCCTGCCCTCTCAGTACTACTTCCCATTAATCCCAACAAAATGATGAGGACAACGAGAAGGCACCTGAGGACTACCAGAGATTTGTATATGTTCAACTTGATGTTCCTAATACCTTACCAAAAGAAAAAACTGAGAAGGAATCTGAATAGAGAGAACTACCACTGAATGATGGAAATGAAATTCCACTAACTAATGAGCCTGTTCTAGCCAAGTATGTGAGGAGGAACCACTCATTGAGCAAGATTATTGGAGACAAGAATTCTAGAATTATGACAAGAAGCAAGGTAAGAGACAATGCATGCTTAATTTTTGAATTAGAACAAAGAAGAGTAAAGGTTCCATTGGAGAATGAAGACTGAGTTAAAGCTATGAAAAAATAAATAGATCAAATTGAAAAGAATAACACATGGACTTTAGTACCGATATCTAAAGATAAAAAATGTTATTGGTACAAAGTGAATTTTTATAAATTAATTGACTAAACATTGAGATGTAATCATAAACAAAGCAAGACTAGTTTGCAAGGGGTATGCACAATAAGAAGGTATTGACTATGGTGAAAATTTTGCACCTGTTGCTAGATTAGAAGGAGTTAGAATTCTACTAGCATATGTAGCTTACAAAGGATTTAAATTACATCAAATGGATGTCAAGTCTATATTTCTTAATGGTATTCTTGAAGAAGAATTTTATATAGAAAAACTTGAAGGATTTGCTGAGAATACTAACAAGGACATGGTATGAAAAATGCACAAGGCACTATATGGATTCAAACAAGAACCCTAATCTTGGTATGAAAGGTTAAACACATATCTAATAAAGATTATATTTCAAAGAACAAGTGACAACAGTAATGTGTATCTGAAATGTGATATTAATAATAAGATTTTGATTGCTGAGATATTTGTTGATGATATTATTTTTGGAGGCAATAACACACTATGCAGATCTTTTCCTGAAGAGATGAGAAAGGAATTTGAGATGTCCATGATAGGGGAGATAAACTTCTTTCTTGGACTACAAATTCAACAAGTCAAGGATGATATCTAGATCACACAGTCAAATTAAATCAAAGAGATCCTAAAGAATTTTGGGATGGAAGACTCAAGACTGGTTGGAACACCAATGGTCCTTGGTTACAAATTATCAAAAGAAGATGAGTCAAAGGAAGTGAATGAGACACTCTACCAATCAATGATTGATAAGTTACAATATGTTTCACATAGAAGACCTAATATAGCACATGTAGTTGGTATTGTTGCAAGATTTTTTTTTCCAATCTAAAGGAATCACACATGTCTATAGTTAATAGAATATTTAGACATCTGAAAGGAACTGAAGACTTTGGTCTACTATACAAGAAAGGAGGAAATTTTGAGTTGGAGGTCTACACTAATGTTGATTGGGCTGGAAACATTGATGATAGAAAAAGTACAAGTGGAGGAGCTTTCTTTTTAGGAGAAAGATTAGTGACATGGATGAGTAAGAGACATAGTTGTATATCATAGTCTACTTTTGAGGCTGAATATGTTTTTGCAGCTATGAATTGTTCAAATATTGTATGGATTAAACAACTCTTTGAAGGCATGCAAGAGGAGATTACCGATCCAGTTACTATTTTCTATGATAACACTAGTGCTATAAAATATCAAAGAATCTGGTGATGTATTCTAAGACCAAGCACATTTCTATCAAGTATCATTACTTGAGAGAACAAGTTCAAGACAAGCATGTGATGTTGGAGTATGTGAATACAAAGGAGAAATTAGCAGATATAGTCACCAAGCCACTACCAAAGGATTCTTTTGAGTATCTTAGAGGTAAATTAGGGATCCTAACCCTATCCAACATTCACTAGGGAAAGATGTATGATGCATCAATTCTAGGACTTAATAGAGTATCTATTTTGTGAGTTTATGCTAGTGTTCACACTTTAGGTGATGCCTAAAGTTGTGTGAAAATTAATTATGTATGCAATGACTTATTAGTACATGCAAGGTATGATCCACTGCCTAAACAAGTTTTTAGGAGTACACACCTTTGGAATTGTTATCAAAGAGGGAGAATGAATAATTGATGAATACAAAGAAATAGGGATAATGAATGATTGATGATTTAGGAACAGAAAGAGAGAGAATAAGAATACAGAGAAACTAGAGTATGAGAAATGAACACAAAAGAAGAACAAGATCAAACAGCTCAGAGGGAGTAAAGATAGACTAGAGATGTTAGAGTTTTTCATCATCAATTGACAGTGTTTCCATCAATGCCAAAGAGGGAAATTGTTATTCATCTGATGGAGATGATGATGAAGACCAAGATCAGAGGTATACAAGAATATATAAAGGATTAATTAGTTTTTATTTTTTATTGATTTCAAGAAATTGATTTCTGGTTCATATTGAATTTACATATCTTTCAGAGTTGATTTAATTGGGCAAGTTAATAAAGATCCAACAATGATAATTTCATATTGAGATAATTATTTTCTACTTTATCAAGTCGGTAAAGTAGATTGGGAAAATTTGTAAGACTAAATAGTTAATTTACCAAGTAGAAAGAATTTTGTCAGTAAAGGGTTATGTAAGTTGGTCAAGAAACTGAGACATTGAGGTACTGAGCAGTGCATGTTAGTCACCGATTTGAGAGTTAGTTGCCAAGAAGAACAGATGTTAGAAACAAGGATAAAAACACATTTAATGGTGAGCCACAGTGATCTGGAATATTCCAAGGATGAATAAGAAGTTTTTTACAAGATCTACGCACAATAAAATTTAAGGTAAAGATCTATGGTATAGATTAAGCAGCAAAAGTCAAGGTTTTAATTTCAAGAAAAGTACAAGTTATGAGGTGATACTGAACTGGTTCACCAAGCTTCAAGTTCATTGAATCAGTTCAAAAACTTTATATAATGGCTGAGAGTGATTAAAGGAAAACCTAATGAAGGAAATTAAGAGGCAAAAAATAGAGTATATTTAAAGGATGAATTTGAATAACACAAGAGCTGGCAAGTTGAAGTGTTGAAGTGCTATCAAGTGATGCAATGAAGAGAAAAGAGGTGTAAATCTGAGTCTAATGCAGAGATTGATGAAGTGTTAATGCCAGTAGTCAGAGAGTGCATAAAAGATCTAATCAAGAAAGACATAGTTGCAGTTTTACATATCATTTTATACACTATTTCTTATTTGCATTTGTAACAGAGAAATGTCTTAACCGAGTGGACTTAACAGTCTTATTGTAAAATCCTTGAGAAAGGTGACATTCTAAAAGAGTGTTCAAATCCCTCTAACTAGACCACTCCTAATAGGGTGAAGATATTAACAGGTCTAAGGTAAATCCCCTAACAGGGTCACATATAACAATGTGTATTGTAATCTTTAATAGGATTGGCTTTTAACCGAGCATACTTCAAAAGAGTATTTTCATTTTTGGGTGACAATTCCCACATAGGTTTTTCCTAAATTGGGTTTCCTCATTAAATCTGGTGTTAAATGTGTTGAATGTTTCATGTGCATGATATTTATTGTTTATGTAAGTTGTTTTTTGACTTATTGAATTTATTTGGTGATTCAGATGTTGTTGGTGTTTATCCTACCGAGTTGAATTAGAGTTAAGTTTTATAGTTTAAAGTGTCATAGTTATCTAATTCACCCCCCTCGCAGTAATCCAACACAACATACTTGATCCATATCATCAAGCATGCATCTCCAGTAACTTAATTTTCCCAACCAATGTTGGACAATCACTCCATGATAAGAAAAGATATAGGGGTAGCCGACAGGATGAACTCTGTCTACAATAGGTCCCACTATAGGGAGATGGTCCCAATCCCAAACCTATAATAACATTGCACTTGCAAAAAGTGCAACATTGTGCCCATATACCACATAGTGCAGATCATGGTATAAGTGAGCTAGAATGCATGAACCCCAAGCAAACCTCCTCGGATGTATAATCATATCCTCCTAGATACATCCCCATCCAACTGTGAATCTGTGACCCTGTCTATCAAACATAAGAAAACCTCTAATGAAATCCGCCAACACTAAGGAAAGTGGATCATAATGTTATGTAATCATCCTCCATTGAATAGTTTGATCTCCAATCGTAGCATCACCAAATACTCTTCAAAAAACCTCACCATCATAAAAACTGATCATAATATACTTACTCCCCCATAGTAGGAATCCTAAGAATCCTATACACGTCCTCAAGAGTGATGGTCATTTTTCCCATCGATAAGTTGAAGGTATAATGGTCTGAGTGTCGTCGCTTGGGCAAAGGAGACGACAAACCCATGTTCACTCTAAATTGGGGCATATCAAGTAAATACCATAATCCACATAGTCTAATGACACGTCTATCAACATCACTAAGATCAAGAATCATATCGAATGACCATAGATATAGACAACACAAAAAATGAAAAATAAAGCATGCCTAAAATTAAAAATCTAGCTATAAATTGAATAAACACTGAGAGAAACTGAGACATACCAAATCACCATAGGCCCGCGGACGCTGAAATGTTCTCCCCTACTCAAATTTGTGCTCTTGAATAGGGACAACCATGATTTCAGCTACGAGGGTAAAAATAGCTCAGAGGGTAAAAAGATAAGAGGAGAAAGTGAAAATGAAATGGTAAAAAGATAAAAGTGACCCCTTATATACCTAATTTTGACATATTAGAGGATATTTTTACCTCTTTCATCAAACAAGGTCATTTTCATCATAAATTTTTCCGGGGCATTTTTTATTCGAATTTCATATCAGGAAACAAATCACAATTAAAATTTTCACTCAAAATGATAAAAAAAAATCCTAAAAAATTCAAAATTTATCAAAATCACATAGAATCATTTTGATTCCTTTCCCGAGGAGGCTACAATCACCAGTATATGAAATCAATTGAATCGGGGAA
Organism: Thuja plicata; assembly: GCA_018584345.1. Lineage (NCBI taxonomy): Eukaryota > Viridiplantae > Streptophyta > Pinopsida > Cupressales > Cupressaceae > Thuja > Thuja plicata. The sequence goes on from MU224712.1 coordinate 1,465,400, forward strand.
ATTTAAAAAAAATCAGAGACATAGAACATTGAAAATTCAAAATCATCATTGGGGCATTCAAATCAATCCAAATAAAAAATCAGGGATCTATATCAAAGTTTTAACATCATAGAGACAACATCACATCATCAAAATATTTATCTGAACATCAAATCAGGTACCAGACATCAGACATCAGGTATTCTTTGAACCAATGTGTTTCACACATTTATTAAAAGATGGGGTATTTGTATACACCTAAAATTGGTCAAATATAGTCAAAGCACAATATTCAAGCCATTTGGATTAATCAAAATAAAAAATTAAATAACTATGTGATTTAATTATATAGTTAATTTAAATCATTTAATCCAACACATTCATTAAATAAATACATATCTAATTAATTAATTCTTTTAAATTAATTACTCCTAAATTCCTCACCTACCACTACATGACAAAAGTAAATCAACCAATAGGAGGAGAGGAAATTGTGCACAAGGATCACTCAAAAACTTTGCTATCTTGAACATTCATTTTGGAAAATTAATCTTGTCCCTCCAAATGAGACAACTCAACAAACACAACTCAACCGTATGCCTAATCATGGTTACTTAACTCACCCCCTACCCCTTGGGAAATCCTATAAATAAGATGCATAATTAGAGTTATCATTTTCATTTAAGCATCATAGTTATAGTCAATTTGCATCCACTATCTTTGGAGGCAAATTTATAATTGCATTTAGTAACATCATAATAGAAAATTATCATAAGGTTTTAGGAGGATTTGAGCATGGAGATTAGCTTAATTTGCATCAATTAACTTATCTTTGCATCAATCCATCATCTTAGATCATAATTGAATAAATATTTTAATATTCTCATTGTAGGAGTTGTCACTTTAGGATTGCTTTGCAACTCAAAGCATTATTTTAGTCATTTTAGTTAAAGATCCATGAGATGCTCTCAATCATTTCAATTTGAATGTTAATTAGAATAGATCTATTAAATTTGAATTAATATTTTGATTGAATTAATGCTTCATGCAGGTTTGTATTTATAGATTTTACACACAGACAGTATTAATATAATAATTTTCTAAATTAATTAATTAATTATCTATGATCAAATATTTATATTTTTTTAATCTAAATTTCTATTTAGAAATTTGATATCCTTTCATCAATTAACTAAAATTCCAATGTAGAATCTTTTCCACTTATTTTTAATTAACTATTCATCTTTTTGCAGCTTATCTTCTTCCCTTAACTTAGCCCAGTATCTAAATAGAGATTGATTGTGCACATTCATGTTGGAAATACAATAATGGGAAAGCAAGATACTGAGAGAGTGGGGGGGGGGGGGGGGGGGGAAT
>MU224712.1:1481625-1511822 GCA_018584345.1 Thuja plicata
CATCAGAGAGTGAGGCTGAAAGCTCTATAACCATGCAGTTATGTTCATGCTTTACTCTCAATTGATCTACTGTCAATGGTCCTATAGGAAACACATATTCAGTATCTAAGTATTGAGTAATATCATTGCCAATACCTGATAAGTGAAGCTTTATCCTACTTTTCCATGAAGCAAAGTTTTCTTTGTTCAACTTGGGCACATCTCGTCTATTCATCTTTTGATCTTTACTTAGGTCTTGAAACCTTCCTTCTAAGCACACAAGCTCTGATACCAATTGTTAGTAATAACTGAGAGGGGGGGTGAATCAATGGCCTCAAAAATTTATCCAATTTAATCCACCAATCAATACTTCTCAAATTATTAAGTCCCTACAAGATGCATGCCTTTGAAATACTTGAAACAAATAACTGTCTGTTGATTTACCTTGTCTGTCCTTATTCTCCTTGATAACTGATAAGCAGTAAAATATATTTACCGATACTCAATAAATATGCAGAGTATACCAATCAATCCATAAATGCATATGTAGAATGTAAAACAATAAAGTAATGAACCATACACATATAAAACAAGGATTTTAATGTGGAAACCCTGTTAAGGGAAAAACCACTGGGACCGGTACCCCAAATTTTCACTCTTCTGAAGTGAGCCCTATTAGGAGCCAACCCTGTTAAAGGTTACAAACACACGGTTAAGTGCAACCTTGTTAGAGGATTTTTATACATAGGTTGTCACTTAGTATCTAGCATCTATGCTACCATCCTTGAATCAATCTCATGACTGTCAATAGGCTTTATGCTAATCTTACTACCATCCTTGAATTAGCCTCCTTCTTAGACTGTCAATAGGCTTTAGGTAAGACTGATGCTACTATCATGAGTCAACCTTCTGGTAATCTGTTAGGATATACCTCAATTACAAAAGACTGTTAAGTCTTGCTCTGTTAAGAGACTTAATGCTCCAATGGTTAAACTGAAACACAATGACCTATTTCTAATGCAACTGAATTGTAGATTTTCAGATCTATTTACTTATAATATATTTCTGATCAATATATCAATTCTATTCCTTTGTACTTAACTCTTTCTTCTCTGTGATGCTGTGCTTTTCTGTTCGTCGGTGTCTGCAGAATTCTTTAGCTCTCCCTTAGCTTGATTGATCAGGACTGCATGAAGTTTTATCCTTCATCAGTTTCTCTTCAGCATCTTCTATCAGTTCACTCCCCTGTGTATCTGATTACTTGCTTATGGGAATGAATTATACTTGTCTCTTATATAGACATGATATTCCTTAATTCTGGGTTCTTGATTCTTGATTCTTGGCGTGAAAAATAATCCAACCAAATAGATTTACGGCTTTAACTCCTAATTTATCTCATAGTTATCTTCTTTCCAACTGTACAAATCATCTTTAAATCACTTACTTAACTATGGTTGAATAAAACAAATACAACAACCAGTTAAGTCTATCATTTAGCTCTGTCAACTAGATATTTTGTCATTTTCTGATCTCTCTGTACTGTCGGTCAACTCTGTAGTTCGTCGCTGGTGACAACTGCCAGTTTCATCGATGCAACCTCAGTTAGCTTTAGGATCTCCATCCGTCGGGTGTCATTGGATCTTACTCATCAGGAAACACTATTTTTAGCTCGTCGGGCATCCTTTGATTCAGCTTCATCGGGCAACACTTTCTTTTGCTCGTCGGGCATCACTGTGACTTTATCTCTATCTTTACCGATGGTGTGCACTCCGCCAGTGTAGTCTGTCACTTGGTAAATACTTAACTTTTATGCATTGCTAAAAGCATAACCTTTGTTCCATTGATTCTTTGAAGTCTTTGGCATTATGTATATGACCATACAGATGATATCAAGTTGACATCAAATACAATACAAACCATTAACTAATTTAATGTCTTGCATCATCTTCAACTTAATATAGTCAAACATTTAATCAGTTACATGTCATCAGGTAAGAAATGAATGTTATGCCTATTGAGTTAGTGCAAGCCAGCTATCCTCAGCTTTCTAACATAACTTGCATCCCACTCAGCTTACTAAACTTGGCTTTAACAAAACTTACTCGACCAACAAAACTTGGCATACACTAAAGAACTCAACCTTAGTGTCCATGATTGGTGCTCAGCACCTATAGTGCAATTGGCTCATCTCAGCATTTGTCTTCAAAAATATGTCCTGGTGCATCTTAACATATGCAAATATGGACTTTGGTACATTTCATGTAAGGATTTGATGTAAGATAAGAATTTTCGATGTAGTTCCTTACATACCTCTTTTACATAGTTGGAGATGATGTGATCACCTAATCCATTGGATTGGGTGACCTCGGCTTCACTAGCTTCACTGCTGCATGGTTGAGACTTCTTAACCCATGTCTTGTTCATCTGTACTCTAATTTTCTCAATAGTAGGAGTAGGTACCCTAGTCTTACAATCTTTCCTTGTATGACCAATTTTTAGACAACTGTGACAAACTAGGCTTCCATTCATCCAACTCTTAGACTTTCCTCTGAAATGTGTCCTTATGCAGTTTTCTGGAACATGTCCATACTCACCACAATAATGAAAACTATGCCATGTTTTTTAGTCCCACTTGTAAGTATTGCCTTTTCTTGGTGATTTCTCTTGTGCCTTTGATGTCCATTGATGTTTACCTTTAGATCTGCAATCTTGTGCTCTATGACCATATTTATGATAGTTATAGCAATTACCATTGAGTCTAGGTGTGTTGCTTGCCTTTGTCTTACATTCACGTGCTTGATGTCCAAACTTATTACAGTTAAAGCAGTAACCATTAAAGTTAGTTTTCAGATTGGATTTACCATTCTTGCTTTGGCAAATGTTTTTTGTATGACCTAGTTTCCCACAGTGATGGAAAATAGGTTTGTTGCTTCTTTGATTTTCATACCTTCTTTCACTTATCTTAGATGATTCTCCATCTTCAGTGGTTGTATGTTGTTCAGTGTGACCTAATCCAGAAGAATCTTTAGGTCTTCTTGATGCTTCTACCAGTTGTTCAAAGTAGCTCATAGCTACACTCGGATCATTCACTCTGTTATTAAGTTCTTTCTCAGATCTCAATTCATCTTCAACTGACTGTTCTCAGATCTAAGATTTACAATCTCTAAGTCTTTCCTACTGATCTCCTGATTCACAAGTAGTAATTGATTTGCCATGTCAACTTGATTGACTGTCATTGTTTGTACATCATGTGTTCTTTCGTCAAGTCTGATAGTCATCATTCTTTTGTCTTCTTCTGCCATAGCCTTGTCATCTTTGGCTTTCTTTTTCTGTTCAACAACTTCTCACATTCTTATTGATTGGGCTTCTTGTTCCTTTTTCAAGTTTCTGACTTCTTCACATAGTGCACTATTCTTTTCTAATAGATCTGCTATTGCTGCATCGCTCTTAGTAGAATCTCCATTCTAAAATAGATTTGTGGTGTCCTCTTCCTGATAATGAGTGTCATTCATTTGTTTGGCCAAATCTTTCCTTGTAATCAAGGACTTCTTTAATTCGTGTCTTGCTGTCTCAAGCTGTTGTAGTGCTAGCTGAATATCAATCTTTTGATTCTCAATGACTTTACCCATCTTGTAGATTTCCATCTCAAGATCTGTATTCTCAAGCTGATTATGACATTTTTAGAGAACTGAGCTCTGATACCAATTGTTGGAAATATAATAATGGGAAAGCAAGATACTGAGAGGGGGGGGTGGTAAATCAGATCTTCAAAATTAAACACTAAAAACAAATTGATCCACATTCATACATATATGAATCTAATGTAATATCAGGTAGCATCCACACAATGAAATAAATAAATCATAACACAAGAACTTGGTAACCCAGAAACCCAAATAGGTAAAACTAGGGTGGGGATGACACCCACAAAATTCTCCACTACTGCAGTAATAAAGTGTGCCTGTTAAGGCTACACAAGTTGATTACAAGATGCCATCTACCCTGTTAAAGGTCTGCCCGGTTAAGAGCTAAAGATCATTACAATCTACCATGTGAAAGGATTTTAAATTACAATAAAGTAAGCACTCTATTAGGAGATTTAGAAAGGTTTGCTAGAACCACTCTGTTAAGAGATTTTCACCTAATACAATGATTAGAATGTCTCAAGTATTGATCCTTTGTTATGCACTTAGATGCTGATGATGGATCTCCTCTTTCCAGTACCTTCTATGACCTCACAATCTGATATAACTTTACTCTACTGTTCACTGTGTTGTCACTCTTCTTGTTCTTTGCTTCTTAAAAAAATAACCCTCTGTGCATTTCACTTCAAAAATGCAGTCACCACACACTTTTCCTGCTCTCTTCTTGCACACACAAATAGGGTTTTGAAGCAATCTTACATGTCTGTTCAAGTCTCATAGTGAGATCTAGATCAACGATCAAGATCTAATGCCTATACCATCAAGGTATTACAATTAATGATTACAATAGATCATGCATAGGATAAAAAAATTAAATGCATAACCAACTCTGTAGAAGAATATTAAATGCATACATAAGTCAGCCCAAAAATCTTATACAAGTCGGCCAGATCACTTATCCTCAAATTTTGAATCATTCCAGGCATGTATACAAAAACTGTTCTACTCAGCACTTGTCATCTCTGTCGCTCAGCACTTAACATCTCTGTCTCCTACTCGGCTTGGCATAATACTACTTGGCTCGGAAATGCAACTAGACAAATTGAATACTGCTCGACAATGTTTCTCAGCCTTGCATAGTTTTAGCTCGGCCACAGTGATATCATACTAAAAATACCTAAGTGAATGACTAAGGGTTGGTCACTAATCATCAACAAAACTTAGAGATTAACAATTCATTATTCACCTAAAATTAAAAATCCTTCGTTATCTTCTGAACTCAAAATTGATATTTTAGTGCAATTAACTTCACTTAAGCAATCAAGAGTCAAAGATGACATAATAGTTTGGATAGTATTGAATCAAAATCCCTCACACTACTTGTAGTGAATCAAAATAGTCTGGATAGCCAGAAAGCAATCAAGAATCAGAGATGTCGTAGAAAAGTCAATTGTATGAATGATTTTGCCTAACTCAACAATGATGTCATTAATGCAACCTTCCTACACAACATTCATAATAATAGAAAAAATATCTCAGAGACAGATGTTAGTCATAAATGAATGGAAGTCCATACAACACAGAGAGACTCTCCAAAGAACCTGCCAACAATAATCCCAAAGAATAGCATAGAAAAAAAATCACATGTCAAAATAGTCATGCATGCACAAAGCATCCATCTGGTAAAACATCAAATCAGTCATAAAAAAATCATGTCAAAAAGACTCAACATGCCTCCTCCAATAATCAATACAATTTTGAGCAAAATCAGGAGGATCAACATGATTATACCAAAATCTGAAAACTTTGAGATGCTATATCAATTAGAATTATTGAAGCTACATGTGATATTTTAAAAAATCATAGCAAGAACCAAAATAATGTTGAATAAGTAAACAACAAAGCATCATTTCATTCCTAGTATGATGATATGATAAAATCATCAAAAACAACTAGTCAACAATCAGTCAAGAACATAAAAGGGCACGGCCAAAGAATCAAACAGGAAGAATGAACCATCAATGTATTATGCCTATAAAGAAAAACCAAAAAAACTAATGTATGAACAATTCACAAACATAAAGTGTCTAGTTATGATAACAGTTAGGTAGAATTGGCATAAACGTAAAAAAATATGACAACCATAAGTACCGGCACCACAAACCAATAACAAAAATATCCTCCAAGAAGGAAACAAGCCCCAATAAACCAACAAAATCACAGTTCTCAAAAATAAGATCCAAAGCATACTTTTGTCCCAACAAACATACAATCATATGTAGATAGTGGAATTAAAATCCATGGGCCTGAAATAAAGCATTGACCTGTGAATTCAAATCAGAAATAATGAAAACATGTAGTAATATATCATAGTAACCTGGAGTAAGGCTAGCAACCATGTAACCCAATCAATGATATCCAACTAAAAAAGCTTAGAAAATTATACCTGACAAATTTAGATGACCACCTCATACTCCATCATACTTCAATATATTAATACATGTCATATTAAAGGTCCATACAACACAGAGAGACTCTCCAAAGAACTCGCTGAAAACAACAACAACAATATCCTCCCGGATTGAAACAAGCTCCAATGAACAATAACATCTAGCCACAATCATAAAAGAATGGAACATTACTATTAGTTTTATCAAAGTACGATCATTATATTCACCAAGTACATCACCAAGAATACTACATCTATAAAAGATAAGATTCAAATCATAATTTTGTCCCAAAAAACATCACATCATATGTAAATAGTGGAATTAAAATCCATAGGGGGATGATAGACATGACCAATAAGCAAACTTATTTGTAATGTGATTCATGTCTCCATGAACAAAAATCAGCCCATGTCCATATCATATGTTTGTAAACGGGAAACCATAAACCTACTTACATTAGCCATAGATAAATCCTCAATATATACCAGTGTCTCCAAGAAATGAGAAGAAAGAGAAACGATCATATAAAACCACCAAAAAATATCCACTCAAAACCCAGTTTCAAGAGATATGTTCATTAGATCCATTTGAATGCCTCTTTCTCCAAATTATTCCAACAAGATCATCCATATTGATGATTTACAAATCTGAAATAAAGCATTTACATGTGAAATTAAAATAGAGATAATGCAGCCATGTGCATAAACACATGTAGTAACATAACCAAGTAACTTGGAATAAGGTCAACAACCATGAAACCCAATCAACAATGTTCAACTAACACATGCTTAGAAAAGTATACCTGATAGATTTAGATAGCCACCTCATACTCCCAATTACTTTAGTATATTAATACATGTCATATTAAGGCTTGGATATCATTACCAGGAAACTCGAAAGAAAACCACATTTTGGTTGAAATGGAAAGAGATAATGTAGCTAAAGACTAGAAAATAATGAGTGTTCAAGAAGATTTCAGGTAAAGAGGTTAGGAAAGACACAAAAATGTGACTGTACCTTCATAGTCACTTTAGAGAAGAGAAGAAAAATATTCCTCAGGCACTTCTTGAAAGGGTTGGTTATCATTAATAGCATTGTTGGCTAAAAAGTCTACTATCCTATTGACTTCTGTATAACAATGTTTAATATTGAAGGAGGATAGATCTTGAAGTTGAAGCATAACCTTGTCTAAATGGTACTGAATATTTTAATAGTTTATTTTTTGTTGGTGACTACATAGAAGATAACCATGGATTCCCCTTCAATGACTAGATTGTTAATATTCAAATCTAAAGAAGTTTTAACTCCGAGACTCAAAGCTTCCATTTCAGAAATATTATTAGAGCCCATTGGAGTTTTTTTACGTATAACTCTTACAAATTTACCAAAACTATCCCTAATAATATCTCCAATACCATATAAACATGGATTTTCCCTAGATGCACCATCAAAATTAAGCTTGAAATAGACTTCAGGTGGAAGAGACCGTTGAGCCAGACATCTAGACTCAGATTTACACTTGTGAGAGACACTACCATGAGATGAAATGAGTTTTAACAAGGGCTAATTTCTCTAAAATAAATTATTCCAATATGTGAAGGTTTTTAAATGATTAATATTCTTATAAATGAAAGTCATAGCTACATCAGAAATTGATTGTTCAATTCTATAAATTACCTCTATTAATGATGAGCATGTATTTCTAAATATCCTATTGTTTCTTTCAATTCAAATGTTCCAGATGATGTTGGATTGACTAATTTCCCACAAGGAATATGAATAAAGAATTCCTATGAATCAATGGCCAAATTTTTAAAAGGACAAAAAATTAGGACCCATGGTAGATATTCATCCTTTTTTTAATCCAATACCAAGAGTCCATGGCAAAAGGACATTGAAAGAAAAGGTGATCATAAGATTCCATGAAATAACCATAGAAAGAGAAAGGAAAAATATTAGTGATCCCCAGCCTGTCTAGCCTCATCCCAGTGAGAACTCTATCCTAAATAGAAAGCCATGAAAAATCCCCAACCTTAGGTAGACATGCGGACCCCCAAAGAAACTTAGTTGGCCATATATCAACATGTACAGGAGCAATGGCTGACTCATACCCAGTTTTAATAGTATATTTCCCAGAATTGGATTAGTCCAAATAAGCTCGACTTCATAGGATGAATAAATTATCACTCTCTTGTCCAATTCATACCTTAGAGCCCTTTTGAGATCTTGAGCAATATTCAAGAAAGAGAAATCCTTCCAATTAATAGATGGAGGGTAAGATGAATTATCTATATTAAAATAATTTCAAACATGAATTCTCCATAGAACCTTTAGATATGTCTCCAAAAGAGACCAATACCCAATGTGAGTTAAAGGGATAAATTCATTCCAAGAGTCTTCCCAAAAATGGGCTTTAGAACCATCATGAATCAGCCAAGATAAGGAAGGAAGTAAAAGGTACCTACAAGATGAAATTAAATTACAGATTTTGGAGCCCTTAGGTAAAGAGGTAGTGGTAAATAGTCTCTCCCTTGATGAGGAGACCAAATATTTGGAAAGTATTAATTTATCCCATTTACAAAGAGGATTCTTGTACAATCTCCAAAATAGTTTAGCACCCAGTGCCTTATTCTAAAGGCACAAGTTTCTAATTCTCTCTCCCTTATGCTCTTTAGGGAGACAAACCTTATCCCAAACTAGGAGGGGCATATTTTTCTTTTTTGTAACATTATCAGCCCACAAAAATTCCCTAAGGATAGATTGCAACTCTTGGACCAATTTTATAGGCATATTCAAAATTGACATAACATAGATGAGTATTGCATTTAAGACAGATTTTATCATCAAGATTTTTCCTAAAAGAGTTCACCATTTGTGCTTCCAAGAGAGAATCTTGTTTGAGATGGTAGAAATTATCTTTTCCCAAAAAGTGTGATTTTCTAATCCTATAAAAAAGGGAATTCCCAGATATTTGCAAGGAAAATAACCCATTTTATAGCCCTAGATTCATATTAAATTATTGCACCAATGGGGCAAAATTTATTTAAAATATATTTGATTTTTTTGGATTGACTAACTGGCCCAAAGATATAGAGTAATCATCTATAATTATTTTGATAGCATGGGTTTCTTGAAGTGAAGCCTGGCCAAATAATAATGTATCATTAGCAAACAAATTATGAGTATGAATCTCATCCAAATTTCAAACCTTGACCTCGTTCCAAGAAGTTAACATATTAGAATAATCGATAGCACAATTGAGTTCTTCTGTCATAATAATAAATAGGAAGGGAGAGACTGGGTCACCCTATCTCAACCCCTGGATGAAGAAAACAAACCCTATGGGGCACCATTAATGATAACATAAAACCTAGGGGATGAGATGCATACAAAAATCCACTTAATCCATCCCTTATCAAAACCAAGCCTTTACAATATAAAAAGTAAAAACTTCCAATTAACCCTATCATAAGATTTAATCATGTCCAACTTAATAGTAATGGTTGATTTATTTTCCAAAGAGATAGAGTGTAATATTTCATGACCAAGAATTTCCTGCCAGGGTAAAAAACCTCCTTGTTCCTCAAAAATGATTTTAGGGATAACCTTAGCAAGCCTTACAGAAATATCCTTGTTGAATATTTTGTATAAGGAATTGCATAATGGGATTGGTCTAAAATAAAAAAAAGTCCTAGGATTATCCACTTTAGGGATGAGATCAATCCAAGTGTTACTGAGTTCTTTTAACATGGTTTTATTTCTTCTTGCTTCTTCCAAAGAAAGTAAAATATCTGTAGCCAAAAAAATCCCATCATTTTTGGTAGAAGAGCATGGTAAATTCATCTAGCCCCAGATCTTTTTTGGGGCCCACAGAGAAGATAATTATCAAAATCTGAAACACATGATGGTATTGCATTAAGAAATTATTATTTTGGTTCCATAGGTTCTTCAGAAAGAAGATTCTTAAAGAAGGATATGGACTCATTAGAAATTTCATCTTCTTCATATATAGTACCCGATTCATTTTTAATATTGAAAATTTTATTCATCAACCTCCTCAACTTTGAGGAGACATGAAAAAATCTTATATTTATGTCACCATTGCTAAGCCATAACTTCTGATACTTCTATCTCTAATAGATTTCCTCCCTTAACAACACTTCCTCAAGGGATTATTTAAGAGTCTTTTGAAGGTGGAAATCTTGTTGATCCATTCTAGAATTAATGATTTATTTATTTAAATCAGCCTATTCTAATTCTAACCGAATATTTTCATGAAAAAATGTTTTTAAAGTGGGTTACATTTCATTCCTTAATCCTGTATTTTAAACAATTCAATTTTTTGGTAATTTGATACAAGTGAGAACCCTCAATAAACAAGATGTTCTTATTGGAATTGTTGGAATAACTTAGGAAAGTTATGTACTGAGAGGGGAGGGTTGAATCAGTACCCTTAAAACTTTTAACCATATGTTGACGGGGTTTTGCTGACCGGGTCCGCCAATAGTCATAAGTTGTCACCGGGTTCCGGAGAAATCGGCCAACTCCGCCTGCAAAGGTTGTCCGGGGGAAATAAATCCTCTGGGCCTTCAAGCACCTGGGTGTCGAGTCACGACGGTGCGGGGCTCGGTTGGGAGAGGTGACTATTTTCGAGGGGGATAGCTGGTTACTTCAACTCATTCCTCCAGAGATTCAGAATAGTGAGGGTTTCCCGGAGCACTCTACACTTAGCAAATAAAATGAAAAAGATCCTGCAGGGTTAGAAACATTTATCTAGCTACAGTCATGCTGAAAAGTCTGGAACATCAAAAATACTCTGAAAGACTACACTAAATACCGAAGAAAAACACAACCATCAGTTAGCATTTCATCAGTAGCGGAATAAAGAGGTCGTTAATCTATTTTAACATATCAGAGTAAAGGACATACAGAACATTAAAACATGAAATACCATTAACTCAGAAGCAGAGACGTTAACAACTTCATTGCCAAGAATCCTTCCTTCTTCATTAATGTTTAGTCCAACAAGCACTGGTGCGTGATACAATGGTGGCTCCAAGGGAGCATCTAACTACCAAGAACAGAACAATGGAGCATTGAGCTCTGCGACTAAAACCAGAAATCACTTTGCTATTTCTTATGGACAACAAAATCATCAATTTTGCTGACCCTTGGAAATGGGCCGATTTGCCTATTTATACAACTCTCTCTAACCCTAACCCTATTTTACTGTGCTTTAATAAAATATAATACCTGGGGGCTGGTACTACCTGCGCCACCCTACAAAAGACCTGGAGACGGAATAGGTCTGCCATGTCAGAAGAAGAAGACAAGAATATACATCGGAAGAATCGACCTCGAGAAGAGAGCCGGAGAGAAGAAAGAAGAGAGTAGGTCCCCCGGGGACCGAGGCTACATGCCTCATAAATGGTAAATGCGGCTCCCTATCTCCAATGTGCCAGGTGTACCTTTGAATAGCGCCTCGAGAAGATCACCCTGTCAGAAGCCAACTGTCAAGCCAATGCCTCTTGATATGCCCAACTACCCTCTGAAAGTCTTTATTAACCACCTCTGAAAGTGACCGATCGGCCTCGGGGACCGGGACACAGATCACTTTAAAGAATACAAAATTGTGGATCCGGAACTCCGGGGTCCGGGAACTTACGCCCCCAAAAGAATAAAGAATGTTTAAAACTCAAGTTTCCCCGGTTCCCTGAGAACGCTCAAGGCTATTTATTATCATTGAAGGCCTGAAGGATGCGGAAAATTCCATCTTCATCAATCTTCCTTAGGCTGGCCCTTCTGTGTCTGGCCACTTCAACTTGTTCCGCCAAGTCCGGAAAATTATTCCTGAACTCATCCACCATCCTTGTAGCATCATGGCCTTTAAGCACCATTTTGGTTAGTTTTTCCATTCGGGCCCCATCCATCCCCTCCGGGGATTGATACCGAGATGCCATTCTTTCATCAAAATTCCCCAACACTGACTCCTCGGGGGTATAAGTATTTGTACCAAGGGGATCAACCCCTGAAGCTTTTATTACAAATGACTTGTATAAATTGGAAGAATGTTTCATTGTGTTTACCTTTTCCTGTAAAGACTCTACCATTTGCTTGGTTACCTCCAATGTGAGGTCCAGTCTGGAGTGCTAAGCCTTTACGAAATCAAATGATTCCTCACCCAGAATTCTGGATTCAAAAATTATGTCTTCTCCCAGGGTGAGGAGCTCTTCGAACTCTACCTTCCACGCATGGTAATTCTCGGCGTCACTCTCCCACTGCTCAATCAGCGCCTCCGCCTGCAAAATAATCTGTCGGGCCCTATATAAATTTGGGAGAGTGGCCGCTAGGAAACGCTGGGTGTTTCCTACCTGTAGAGCGACCCATTCGTCTACAGCCTGGGCCTTCTTTTTCATTACTCATAGGGAGTCTATGTCGCTCTGCGGTAATTCCTTTGATGTGGAGGTCTGTGGAGGGGCGGCGTTGAGGGGTCGGGCCAGCTCTGTAAGCAACCCCATGAGGTTTGCATTCTTCTCTTTTTCTGCCTTAAGCCTCTAGGCCTCTTTTTCATATCGGGCCTCCACTGCCCTTGCCGCTTCTTTTAGCAGGTCCACTTCACCCTGCTTTCCCCTTTTGCCCAAGGATACCTCTGTGATATTGTAATCCGCAGGATCTGCGGTTGCTTCATCGGCGTCTGGGGGAGGTGTTGCCACTACCGCAACTGTTTCTCCGCCTGGCCCAGTTTGAAGGGTATGAACTGTCCGGGCCTTCTTCGCTTTTGGCGGGGCCTGAGATAAGACCATCATTTCGGCCAGGGAGATAGGGACTATTGGAGTAGATTGGGCTTTCCTTTTTCTGCTTTCTGCCAGCCATGGAGGTGGGAGAGGTGGCCTTCCCGCTAGAGTTTGTTCTTCATATCCCCTCCCGGTGTCCGGTGGCGGTTTCTCCTTTTCAACGTGTATTTCCTCTATTTCCCTCCCTGCTAGAACCTCTTCTGTAGCAACATCTTCAATTTCTATCTCCTCAGCCTGGTCTCGAATGTCAATTGATGTGTCTAGACCCTGGTTGGCTTCTTCAGGGATCTCTTCTTCATGCTTCTCTTCTTCTTCTTCCTCATTTGTCGGTAGTAGGGGCGGTATCGGGCCAAGATTTAGAGTTTGGGCCGCTGTGATCACCTGCCCGAAGGTTGCCCCTGGGAGTGGCCTTGGGAACACGGCGGCTGGGGTTACGGTTGATCCCGAAGTTCTGGGTCTGGGTTCCCTAGCGGATGCCTTCTGTTCACTTGGCAGTTGTTGGTCCACTCCCGGACCTTCTGTCCCTGGGGCCCCGGAGATAATCTCTGGTTCTGGCCTCTTTTCTTCTGTTTGCTACTCTTCTTGCCCTGCAGCTTCTTCTTCTCGGTCTTTCAGATCCACAGCCTCTTGTTCTTGCTCCGGGACTTCCATCCCCGCTTATGTATCGTCCCCTTGCAGATTTCCGAACTCATCGGCTGCAAACATGTCAAACTCCTCTTCTAGAGGCGGACTGGCTGGGTCCTTCATTTGTTTTGCTTCCTTCTCCAGTTCTGGGGAACTGGAGGAAAGGATTTCCACTTCTTTTGGGAGGGAAGCCCTTGGCGCTGGTTCAGCCTTTGGCTGTGCAATATGCTTTCTCTTTCTCCGGGTGATCAAAGGTGGCCCCGCATCTACTATTACTGCTGCCTCCATAGGATCCACCCCCATTACCTTCGTCATTAAGGCTGCCAGTGATGGGGAGGAAGGAGGAAGAATTGGTCCAGCCATTAGTGGGGGAGTGGCGAGCCTTGTGATCAATTGCTCCCTCATTTGTTGGGAGGCCGCTACAGATTGCCTAATCTATTCTTGGATGGGGACTTGCTGCGTGGGGGGAGTTGTCTCTATCCCCTTTCCTTTATCTGCACCTTTCACAGAAGTCCCGGCCCCCGGGGTCAACTTTGGTACCGGTGGTGGTGTTGCTTTTGGTACCGGCCTGGAGGCTAGGCGCGCACTCCCAGGGCATGCCTTCTTAAAATAGGCATGAATTCTCTCGACCACCTCCCGAGTGAAATCCTCAATTGTGTGGTCCTCCTAGATAGCCCAATTCATTGGTGCTAGTGGCATTTTGTCGATCCCCTTTTCTTTGTACTGGGGATCTATGGTGGGGGGTCGTCTGAAAAGCCCGCTGGGAACCTCCAGAGCTTTAGCTCCTGCATCATTCTGGCTGTCATCCTATCGTAATGTCGGCTGCGCACATCTATATCATCCTGGCGATCTACCCAAAAGTCTTCCATGTGTACGTGGTGGGGGTCCGCAGCCCGGGGAAGTGTCGTTGCAATTCTGCCATGCGGATCAAAATTTTTCCGCGCCAGATAAAAATTCCTCCAAGTTGTAACATTGAAGCTCATTATCTGCCTCCTTTACGGCGGCCAGATTGCAGGTGTAGTTCCCACAGGAGATTAGGAATGAAACGTTTGGGACCTTCTTGTGGGCCAAGAGGGTATGCAGCTCCATCATCTGCCGGCAATATTCCAGCAGCACGATCTTGTCCCCGCAATGCTTGGGCAACAAGTAGGATTTCTCGGAGAAGCCGGCGACCCTAATGTAAGTGTGCTGCTGGAACTGGATGTAGTAGTGCCCATAACTACTAACCAATTTCATCACCTCAGTAGACAGGTGGTATCTGGCATCCCGGGTGGGCGTGAGTAAATGGTAGTAAACGAAGGAGTCGTTTACCCGACAGTAACTGGGGAAGCTAGCTTCCCATTGAATTTGTGGGAAATGGTCCCACGGTGCTTTTTTTCCCTGGCCAAGCCTAAGAACGCCATCTGTAAGTAGGCCATTGGAGTGGGGCCTTTGTTGGGGCAGAGCCCAGAAAACATAAGAAGTCATGTAGAACTTCTTCTTCTCGTTCAGCTGCAAGAACTGTGATTCGACATGATTGGAAATTATGGTCGCCCAGTCGAAGAACTCTCCCTTAGTGGAGATGCCCAGGAGGAAATAGTACATCCATTTTTCAAATTCCTGGGTGGAGGGTTGCCCAAATACCCGTGTCAATGCTATCATCCCCATTTGGATGCTTTCCTTGAATTCGGAGCGGGGGATATCTATCTTCATTCTTTTTGGATCCCTCTTTGGGACCTTTAGCCAGTGAGTGTTCATGTACACCCGGGTGGCATCCTCCAGTTGGTTGAATTGTTTCAAGGCATTGGTCCTTGTGACCATCGAGGACCTATCAAATTGCGGGATACCCAGGCCTGCTTGGAAAGTAACTGGGTCAAGGGACACCAGTGGAGTGGGGAATCCCGTAGGTTCTGCAGTTGCTAACATGACGGCCCGAACAGAAGAGTTATAGTTGGCAGCCAGGGTGAGAACAAGCTCCGGAGACTGCACGGAGCATGGGAAACAAGCTGCCCGGAGAATTCTGGAACCTCCGATGTTGGTTGCAATTTTGTCTCCAGCCTGTCGCTGGATATGCATTATCTTTACCAGGGCCTGCATTTTTGCCCAAGTCCCAACACTGGGGTCGGTCATCAATTTTACCTGGGACTCAACCTTTGAGCCCACAATCTCCTCACCCTGCATATACTTCATGGTGAGGGGCAGCTTTTCCAGGGCCTTCTCTATCTTTGACTTTGCCGCTGCCCTGGTCTCAGTTGTGGATGGCAACTCTGGACTTCCGGGAGGAGATGATGCGGATGCTTCAGACATGGTTGTAAAAATTAAGTCTGGACCTGCGAGATAAAGCGACCGTCAGAACATATTCATCGAAATAAAACAATAACTCCGGGGTCCAGAGTTCTTACCACCGCGCCATTTTCTTTTCCTGAAAAGTTAGTTTTTTGCACAAGTATCTGAAAAGCAAAACATAAACTTAGCATTTTTCATTGTATCTCCGGGTTCGGAAAATTTTATCACACTTGACAAAGACATGGGATGAATGGCGGAAAGGGGGCCCGAAGCCCAGAGAAATGACCGTTAGTAAAGAAGAATGTAGAAGCAGGTCCACGTGGACGCCACGTGCACTGGCATTGAATAGATGTGATGGCACTGGCGGCGGAGCCAACTGTTCAAACACGCGAAAAGGGAAAGCCACTTAGCCAGCAGTAATTGCATGTATGGGAAATAAATGAGGCTCTGACAGCCTTGATGGAGGAGAGAGAAAACTGCCTATTTGAAACCGGCCAAGAGTCAAGTTTCAAACAGGTGGTTTCCTGCCTCGAAGCAGACTTTGAAGCGAAATACCAACAGCAAGGGTGACTCGACCAGCTCGTCGAGCGACTCGGAAGGATATACAGAGAGCCGATGGGTATATACATGAAAAGGAGGGAGATATAAAAGGGTTACCTACAGAAATATACATATATACATGAATATACACATGGACGATTCCCGCGGGAAAAACCAGACGAAGTTGAAACAGGAATATACAGCTACTCACATTATGCACATGTTATCTACAGGTTATTTACAAATTATTTACAGACTATCTACATCTGCACAGAAGGCAGACAACCTTCTGGCAGAGCCAAGCCACCAGCAAGCGGCGAAACCAGAAGACCAAGGAAACAACAGAGAAACAAAGCAACGGAAACAAAAATAGGCAAACCCAAAGAACCAGAAAACGAAGGCAAAGCGAAGAGGAGGGAAGCAGAGAAACCAACCTGAAAACACGGAAGGCGGAGGAAGGGAAAGATTACCAGGAGAACTCTGCAACAACTTCGAATCATCAAGCCATCGAGATCACCACCACGGAGCACTAGCATACGTCTGAGAACAGTAGAAGGTGTTAAACTTTGATTACCACAAATTTCTCTGTAACTGCTATGCTAATCGATTTGAAAATTGCTCTATTTCGCTCTAAGTGCTCAAAGATTTTAATCGCGGTAAGTGTGAAAATGACAAGAGAGTCTATTTATACCCACGGTAAAAAGTAATCCTCCCCCTTCTGGAGATTTTAGGTCTGTCAAAACCTCAGGACTCTGGGCCCGGGGATTCCTTATGATGATGTTCTTAAGACTTAGGGACATCATCACAAAGAATCCCGGAGTCCGGAGTCAAGCTTCCAAAAAAAGGCAACCTCCGGGATCCAGGATCCTGGAGGGGAAAAACAAACCAAGAAAATGACACACTCCAGGGAAGAAAACCCCAGAGAAAGAAAGCAAAAAGGCAAAGAAAGACAAGGCAAAGCCGCAGCAAGAAAAGAAAAGCAAAAGAAAAAAGGGGGACCCAACATTTTGCACACAAAATGTAGGGACAGGGATGCAGGGCATAACACCATACACACTAATCAATTACGGAGTTGAATAATTTGTATAAATTTAACATAAAGTAAATAACTGACAACATGAAATCTGCAACACATAACACAAATATTTTGGTCATGCAAAAATCCTTCATTAGAGGAAAAAATTGTGGCGGGGATAACACCCACAATTTCACTACTATAGTATAAAGGTTGCTCGGTTAGAGCTACAATGTCAGCTACTTCTGGTAGCTTACTCGGTTAGGAGTAATACACTCGGTTAAGAGTACAAAAGACTTATTCAGTCTACCTTGTTAAAGGATTTTACAATCTCTAATCTAAGAGATGTACCTGGTTAAAGGATTTACAAAATATAAATACATGTTAGGGACTACCCACAAGTGGGATTTGTACTTCTCTAATTACAACAAAATTCACTACAAAATGTCAGATAGAGATGCATCAATCAAATATTTTCCAGACTCATTATGCTCTATAACTCTGTTACCTTGTTCTGCACTTGGTGTCTTAGTATCATAAGCTCTACTTCATTCTGCATCCCTCTCCTTTTCTTCACTTTTTAACATCTTCATCAACACTTTAGCTTCAACAACATCAGCAACAACAACATCAACAAGTGCAACAACTTTATCAAATGTTCAAACTGATCTCTTATACATTTTTTAGGCGGTTAACTATGACCTAGGTGGTTAACTAGATCTAGGGAATCATGAATCAATTGTGGAGATTAAGTGGTTAAACTTAGGTTACATCTCCAATTTTTTATGCCTTCTAAAACTACATTGGTGTATCTTCCTCATGATCATTTCCAATCATGTGTTTGGACTCCCAATGACTCACCTAACTTTTATCTTGAAATCTATGCAACACTTCCTTCTCGGTGTCCAGATACAATGTATCTAAATTCAAATGAAATGTCAGATCTAGAGTGCTTGGTAACATAATTGTGCTTACTTAGTAATTTTGTTCTCTCTTCTTGATGTCTATGAGTGCTTAGTTATTGTCTTTGCATAACTCGGTATATGTAGCTTTCTTGGTGCGTAATAACTTCTCAATGCTTGGTGGCTATCTCAGTTGCCTTTATTGACTGTGTCTCCTTCATTATATGACTTCCTTCCTTCGGTTGCATTCACTGATATATGACTTTGCAGAAAACTAATGACAACAAAATGTCTTTAGGAGTAACAATCTCCCCCTTTGACATTAGTTTGGCATTTTGTGAAAAACTTCAAAGTCATCAAAATTAGCAAAACTCCAAAAAAACTTATGACTCCCCCTTTGATAATACTCCTTAAAATTTTACTTCTTATGTAAACGTACATATCTCCTTTACATAATTGTCCGTATATATCTCCCTTTTTTATATCTATTTATATATCATACTATCCTTATATATCCCCCCTTTTTAACAAACATGTCAAAATAATACTTACTTATCCTTATCTTCCGAAAATATCTGATCAAAAATGTGTTTGAACTTGGTCTTGGTGTCAACTAGGGCTTATTCCCATGTATCCTTCAGTGTTTGCATAACAACAATCTGTGTAGCAATATAAAATGCCAAACCTATAATAATATCCAATGAACTATAGTTGGGAGAAGCAACTAGGTCATTAGATTTCTTCAAATGAGTCTTCATTAACTTCAGATGGGGAATAAGAGCTTCTTTCAGCTCAAGAAGTTCCATCCTTAGTGTACATTATGCATTTCTTACCTCTTTCTACCTTCCCATTAACTGTTTGACCTTTGAGTGATATGCCTATAGGGATCTAGGCTCGGTTATATATTCTTCAGCTACTCAGTCAACTCTTGTTCAAGAGATTCCTCTTTTTCTTTGATATCCTTAATGAATAGTGAAATGGAACAGAATTGTTGAAATAATCAAATAATATCAGACAATGTGTTCTCCATGTCATTGCTTGCTTTAGAAAGAGATACCTTGTCAAGTGCAATGTTCTTTAAAATCTCTTCTAACAGTTTTTGTTCCTTGCTCTTCTGATGAATTTTCATCATGTCATTGATTGTGTCTTTGTTTGGTTCACGCACTTGTAAAATTAAATTTGCTACTTGATTAAGAATACTTGCCTCCTCATTTATAGTAGCATCCAACAAAATCTCTTGTAATACTTCTTTCACATCTTCCAATACAGTTTTTTCTTTCTTCTTCTGAAATGATTTATTCTGGATGGCCTTAGGTCTCACTAATTTTGCATACTCTTTCATTTCATCAAGGTCCATAGTAGATAGATCAATTTGAAGTAATATAATTGCTTGGCTCATATCTGCAAGTTTTCTCTTCTTTGATTTCTTCTTATTGATCATCATACTATCACCAGTAGATAATTTTGTGGAAGGAGATGTCTTTAATGCATAATATGTGGTTTCGGTAGCATCAAATAAACTTTGATCTTTCATTTATGTTTTCTTGTCTCTTCCTTTAGTGGCTTGTGACTTGTCTTTCTTTTCTTCTTGTTTCTCTTTGGTCTTCTCTTTTGTCTTCTATTCTATCCTTTCCTCTATCTTTTCTTCTTCCTTATGTTTTTCCTGTCTATCCTCGGTCTTGTCTTTTTCATGATCCTTGGGAAGTTCACTAACTTTCTCTTGTTTTGATGTGGGGTTCTCAGTAGAAGGTGCCTCAGTGTTCTTTTCTGTGTGGGACTCAGCGACCTCAGGCTTCTCGGTTTCTCCTTGTTCTTTTTCCTTAAGCAATTTAGTTCCTTTCTCTTTAGTATCATTTGCAACATTAGACATCCCAATATCAACATCTAAATACTTGTTGACTTGTTCTAGAAGTTCTTCTAATATTTTTGCATCAACAAAATCAATGGTATCCATTTGTTCAGTCTATGTTTCCTTTTCTATCATTGCATCTCTATTTTCTACAATTTTGGTGGAAAGGTCCTCCTCTATAATATCTTCAATCAATATTTCTTATTTATCCAATGTAAGATCAATAGGATTTTCCTTACCTTGATCTTTGGTATCATGAACTTTTCCTATTTATCTTCCATGTATATAGAGAGAATTTTTCTCCATTAGTCATCGATCTCATCTTGTACTTTCTCTAACTCTCCAAGCATGATCCTTAATGATATACCTTTAATAAGAAAATGGTTAGAGTAGGTTTTCATTTTCTCATCTATCTTAGTTACACTCATTGTGGGTTGAGCTATAATTAGGGATATTTCCCTCATTTTCTTTTCAATGTCCAATGCATACTTCCATCTAGCATAAATTTTTCTATATAGTTCAGTAGCTAGATGGTTCACGGCTTCAATTGGTGCAAGTTTAAACTTATACAAACTAAAAACAATTGCCTCTTCTAACTTGGTTTTACCTTCTTCATTATGGTTGTCATACTTCATGTATCTGATTCCAGAAATGCCTCCATTCTTCTTAAGTAACTCAAGTGACTCATCTAGAGTCATCTGCAATCGGCCTGAGCTTATATTCTTATGTTTTCTTAGGTCTTTAGTGTATGTCTCACTATCTTCTTTCAAGTTCAATTTTCTCCTTGTCTGAATTTTAGCTTTCTTACATCTCACATATGTTTTACCTTTTGGCTCATGTGCTCCTGATTTCCTTTTTGCTTTCGGTGTAGCTGTGGACCATGTGTTTGGTCTAGTTGTCTTAGTACTCATTGCGGCCTTCATTGCTAGTGGTTATTTCCCTTTTGTGTCAGAGGACACATCCTCATCTATTTCTTCATCAAATTTGAGATCCTTTGACAATTTCTCAATCATTTTTTTGCCCTCCTTTGGGCTTTAGGTATTGATGTAATGGCTAATTGGTAAAGGTGGTAAAAGTACCCAAGGTTCACAATCTAACTATGGGAAAGCTTTCCCTTCTCCCAAGCCCACAAGGGACCCTAATAGGTTAAGGCAATGTAGAAGTTGGCTCTACTATGGCCACACTCACTCACAAACACCCTACACCCACAAAGACTCCCCAAACTCACCAAACAAGGTCACTCTCCACCCTTCCAAAACCACTAACCATGCATTCCCAAGATCTAAAATTCCCTAGCACCTTCCTATATGATTTCCTATCTCAAATAACCCACCTTTAAAGACTCCAACCTTGCAAAAAACAAGAAAAGACAAGGAAGCTAAAAAATACACCGAGGCCTAATGGGGCTAATCCTTGTAGCCCTACCCAAGTGGTTTTTCCACCTTAACTTCAAAAAATTCCAAAGGGTCTTAGAAAAAAAGTATGGTTTCAGACACCCATTTTGGCCATTTACAAGTTTCCAAAATCTTGGCTCTCCACTGGAAGTGTATGAAATCTAATATGGATGCCCTAGTTTAGTGGAAATGGGAGAAAATAGAGAAATCAGCATTCTCAATCCTTCATCCTTGCAGCTCTGATTAGAGATACCTCAAGGAACACCTGCACAATCATAAAACAACACATGCAATACTATCTTCTTAGTATTTCCTCCCTTAGACCCCATACAAGATCTTATTCACAAAGACAGTCAGCTAATCCATAGGGATAATTATCTAATTTCACCAAATCCTTACGATCCCATGTGTTAACTGAATGAGTTAGGTCTGAGAAAAGTGTTATCATTTTAGTTGCACCTTAAATTGATAAATTGATTGTTATCTTACATGGAATTATGGACTTGATGAGTTTCTCTCCTAAGTGCAGAATTTGCTTAAATTCAAAAGAAAAAGTACTCATGCAATATAACAACTATAAACAATAGAAGGGTTTCATAAAGGTACATCTATTCAACACTATTGTTCAGAGATTGAAGACATAAAATTCTTTGCTTTCGCATTCTTGATAAACATTGATAATGCTCTAGGTATTGATCTGATTCAAACAATTTAAAGATATAAAATTGATCATTACATTGGACATTCAAAATGAATGTAATAAGCAAGTATTCCTTCATAGGTTACATCTTTCAATTGCAAACATATAGAAGATGTACAATGTTGAAAATGATAAAGGAGCATTGAAGGATTTAGGGATCTAGGCATTGCCTTGGAGAGGTCTTTAAGCATGCTGATAATCTATCATCTGGATCTTCATTTCTTCTTCTTTGTCTTCATCCTAAAATCTCCTTCTAGTCTTATCCTGCATCATAGAGAGAAAGAGTAGTTAGATCCAAATTGGATCTAAACAATGCATAAATCCCTAAAAAAAGCATGCTGCAATCACACTTTGAAAACTACATACCAACTATGTAAACACCAATGCAATAAATACATCTACAATAACTAAACCAAGTATCAAAGGGACATAATGTTATGAAACCTTTTACTGCATATAGTTGTTATCTTGCATCAGAAAGAGATTGCTAAGCAGAGAATCTTGATGTTAGGTAAATAAGTCCAACCAGCAAACCCACATTCATACATAAATGTCATTCCACATGAAATTTACATATACACATGGATTTACTGATTGAATCCATCAACCTAACATCGGGATTCAAAATTGATTGTGTGCAAGTGAGAGATATCCACAAATTCTAAAGTATGATATGTAGGAAAGAAAATAAGACACAACAGGATGATAACAATGCTATAATAAGAGATACATGTGAAATGAAATGATGTAGAGTGTTCCTAAATGAAAGATGTAACAAAAAATAAGGAAGCAGACTTGCAAGAAAATGAGGTAACACTATACTTTTGTACCTTGTCAATATACAAAACATGCATGAGATACCATATAAATTGTTGTTTTGGGAGCAATACACTAAGATAATTCAAAAAAAAAATAGTGGACACTAATGTTGTTACAAATTATAGTGCATATATGAAAGATCTAACTATATTTCTATCAGAGATGGAAAATCATATACACATGGTTCAATCATCAATTGACACCACATACGTCCTTCAACTCATTACAGTTCTGAGTATTAACATTCGGAATAAAAGGTACGAAAAAGAAAGTAGTGATGTCCACTTTATAACAGTGGGCATACACAGGATGAAATATTAGTGTTTCTGTTATAATAGATGTGTGTGCTAAAAATAAATACAGTGCAAGAAGTTCACAAGAAGGAGGAAAATAGAAAAATAAATAATTTTTAATACTAATATTGTTTGCTTCATGTGCAGATTGAAGACTAACTAGAACATGTAATCATTACAATGTATGCAGGAAAGGTATATGTTTGGGAGTCTTTATGTCATGAATTTGCCCCATGGGAGTAACGAGCCCGTGCTCAAACCCCATAGTCATTATTTTGCAGACAGAGCATGATTTAATTTGAAAGATCATTTACAACATAACAATGAAAATCACCATAGGCAAACATGGTGGCCAAAGCCGATTCCTTTCTGACATAATAACTC
Source organism: Thuja plicata (assembly GCA_018584345.1). NCBI lineage: Eukaryota > Viridiplantae > Streptophyta > Pinopsida > Cupressales > Cupressaceae > Thuja > Thuja plicata. The sequence goes on from MU224712.1 coordinate 1,505,278, forward strand.
ACTGTTATTTAGAAATGACAGCCTAGAACAGATTTATTGATATTATTGTTATTCAGCTTTCTAGACAGCAAGTAGTGTGTCTATTAAAGCAAGTAATGTTCAAACAAATTAAAACAGGGAAGTATTGTAAGTTAAGCATATAATATGTTATTTTAAAACAGAAATATGAAATTTTCTCAGCAATAGAAAGAGAGTGGTTTTTATAAACATTATGGTCATGATGGAGAGGAAAAGTATTATATGTTTTAGATGATAAATGTGGAGTTCTATTTCAAATAGCCAGAGAACATGTTTTTTATGATAGTATTATTTTTTAAACAAAGGAGAAAAATTGTTATTGTAATGTTCTAAACATTAACTGCTAGTTTATTTCTAGATTCGTAAAATTAATCATGTGGGTATCTCAGAAAACAATAGCAGATAAAAGCTACATAACAGAAGTCAAATAAAGTTCAATTTCATGCTACAATGGCGGCTCCAAACAACATATTTACCAAGAAATCATGGAACATATAAATAAAAGGAAAAAAGCATGCAAGATCATGGAGTCGATAAAAAATAGGAAGATAAAGATGTTATAAAGCTGCCAACAGTATATAATGAAAGTAAAGATAAAAATGAACTTACCTGTATATGCAAAGTGGCTTGTTTCTTTTACTTTATCTTTCATCCATGGTTTTAGCCAACTTGAAAAAGTTGTGAATCTTATGACTGAAAGATGTCATAGCTTAAAAACTTGATGTATTTTCCGCATCTTTCAGTCATATAGTTTCACAACTATTGCTAAGATAACTGAGTAATGTAACTACAAGGTGCAAAGACCCACTTTGTAAATGGTGTAATAAGAGGAGTTCATGCTTGAAGCTTGTGGTGAAGAAAATATAGAAAGATAACTTATCTTTAAAACTTGCAGATCAAGGATGGAGCCCGAGTTTGACGTATGGAGTCCAAGTTTGATTTCCTTCATACACCATGAGTATGAAATAAGTTTGAAGATGTGGCTGGAAGAGGCTGAGATTCGAGACCAAGTAACACATCCCCATGTCTTTCAGCCACACTCCAAACCGACTCCAAAATCATAGCGATAAAAGATCCAGTTCATAGCCATAGAACAGACACTAGCTCAAAAATAAGTGCAGCCAAGATTCAAACATGTAGCGCCATTATTATGGTAGGTTCAAAAATGCCGACATTCAGAAAACAAGGGAAGATCAAGTTCTAATATCTTTATGAAATACAAGGTGAATGTCTGTTGTTAAAGCCACAATGTGGCAGAGAAATTTATGGAGGGTGCAATACAATGAAAAAACAATAGAACCCTAAGTGAAGTAATAGAGGAAGTCAAGTTCACTCCACACTTTCAAACAAAATAAGAAGCCCGAGTTCAAGATGTTGTCATTCAACAAATTTCAATAGGGGAGTGCAACTAAAATGTAACATGTAGAGAGGTGCCATTACTATGGTATATAAACATCAATAGAACCCCAATTAAAGAAACAGAGGAGGATGAGTTCACTCCAAACCATGAAGCCAGAGTTCTCCAAATAATGTATACAAAATGTCATAAATCATGGTGTTCAAACTTTCATTTATGACCAGAAGTGTAGCCGAGGAGAGCTCAAGTTCTTTTCATACAAGGAAAGAGGCACCGTGCATACATAGCAAGTAAAATAAACAATATACCCAGATGCATGCAAGTTCACAATAGATGGAGCATGAGTTCCAGTGGATATGTGGTGACTCACAAAGAATGCTACACTCCAGTAAAAAACTCAAATCCTGAGCTTCCTAAAAACATAAGGCACAGATACCATTATTTATGGTTTCAAACTGCAGATCATGAAGAACAGAAAGAACAAACAAAATGAGGTCGAGTTACCTTTCTTACAATGAAGGCATTAACAGAGTGTAGCCTGAGTTTAGATACACTCAAGATCACACCAGAGAGCCTGCATTCTTGTTTATTATTTACTTCTAGTTATAGATTATGGCAAGAAAGAACAAATAGAATGAATTCTGAATCCACCAGCATGGCGGCAACCAAACCCTAAGCTCTTTTTTTTCTCGACACACAAAATGCAAGATGCAATACAAAAATGCCTATGTTCAATTTGATGGATTTTTGGAGTCCACAATCCAGTCCAAAGTTAAAGACCATGTCAGGCAATAGTGCATGACAACTCTTCAACAAATGCCATGATACTTCTTTGGATATTTTTGATGATTGCATTGACCATAGTTTATGGGTTAGGGCTGATAAACCTATGGTGTCAATTTCATGTGTTAAGGTTACACATTGTATTAGGGTTTATTTATATGGGTCGATTTCTTTGACCATATGATATAATTTTAGGGTGGGATTTCATATTCTAAATGTATTCTTAGGTATATGTTTACATACACTATGTAATACATGTTGATATATATGGATAAGAAGTAAATATTATATCAACATTAGGAGATATAGTTGGAAGCTAGATTTTAAGCATGATTTATGCCTTAAACTTAGGGTTTCATAGAGATCATAAAGGGCTTGTTAAAAGCTATATTATAGGTGTCAATTAGGCCTTAATTTCAGAGGATCTATCTGTTTTGGAGACACTTTTTTTGAGATTAGCCTTAGAGGCTATATATTTGAACTTCTTATTCATTGTAAAGGGTCCCGAATTTGGGGATTTTGAGGTATTAAGTGAACATATTGTTCCTTTGCCCATTTTCTTTTCATTTTGTAACCAGTTTGCAGATTTTGGAGATAATATAGCTGGCTTCATCATTTACATAGATTTTCTGAGTCTTGCATCTATCCTTTTCAAAGTTTTTTTGCATTCAAGTGTTTATCCTTTTTTAAGCACAGATTAGTGAATTACTATAAATTCCTATTCTAGGTTTAAAGAATTGACCTTTTGCAGAAAGTTATTTGTTTTTTGGTTGAATTCATATCATTAGTGGTATCAAACCCTAATAAGGAATTGTAAATCATCCTAGGTAGAGAAGCAAAATCATTTGCAGAACGTAGTAATGTGTGGTTTGTAGGTTCAGTCTTGTGATTCTGATAAGTCTGCATTCATCTTTGGTGTATCACCTTTTCTTTTTTTAGTTTGCATTTTCAAAGTTTTTCCTTCTCCCTTTTTCCCAAAACCACAGAGTTTAATATTATGTGATATTCCAAACTCAATAGAAACTGACCTAGAATCTGGAGATTCATTCTCTAATCCACCTAGGAGAATGTTTCCATGTTCCAATACGATGGCTAGATTCTACATCTAGCTATAGGCGCAATCTTGATTGACAACAATTTTTGGCACGCCCGGTGGGACCCAAACTGCTCCACATTTCTTTGAAGTTATTATTTCTTATTGTTGTCATGGTGTGGAAAATAGTATTTCTGCCTTTGAGAAGGTATCTTATTAGCACCTGGTGACTCTATTTGAAAGTTTTGCTGTAGATTCAATTGCAGACTTATCTTAATGAGAAGAGCTCCTACCAGAGCCAACAGTGAAGGCTTCATTTATCAAGATTTACAACCTAGCAGAAGAGGTGGAAGATCAGCAAGTGAAACAGAGCATCTCAAGTTGTAGGAGAATCATCATCTCTTCTCAAGGGATCTGATTTTTCATTATTTGATAACCCTATCTTTGAAGATCAAGTTGTCATTTCTGAAAGCCATGAGGTAATAATTGAAGACTTTGGTTTTCCTGAAGATTTAAGTGTTATTGATAATTTTAGATCAGAATTACCCATTTTTGAAGAATTGACAAAAGATCATCTCGTTGTTGTAGCATCCATAAGTGGTACTGCTACTCAAGGGTTGAAAACATATCAAAGAAAGGTAACCCAATTTAACAAATCTATTGTGCCACATGTAGTTTAGCAGCAAGTGCCACCAGTACAGATGGCTAGAAATTTACCATTTGTGGCTTTCAATGCTGGCAACCCATTACAAATTGTTGTGCATCATGATATTCCACTAGCAACACTAAAAGGTTTGACATATTTTAATGGTGAGAATCATATTTCAGCAATTGAGCATATTAAAGATATTGCTACTTTATGTGGATTACATCAAGTTACTCATGATGATGTAGCATTGAAACTCTTAGCAACTTCACTTAAGGGTAAATCATTAATTTGGTTTAGAAGTCTGCCAGTTAATTCTATTAGTACATGGGATGAGTTGGGTACTGTGTTAATTAGTAAGTTTGAAGATAGATCAGATAATTTCTCTTTGGTTGAGCAGTTAACTACTATTAAGAGAGATATTAATGAGCATATTTTTTATTTCAACTTTTGTTTTCAACGAACTTGGGACAAAATTCCATGATCTATCAAGCCATCTAATGACCTTGCATTTCTTTTCTTTTTGAAAGCATTTAACCCTGATATTGCACTTGTGATACAGTCTATGGGAGGTAATACTTTACCTATTGCTTATGATGTTGTTGTCAGAGCTGAGAAAAACTTGATACAGGTTGGAAAGTTACCTCCAAGGCCTCCAATGCCTTATTGTGCAGAAATACAACCAGTTGTACCAATTTTCATACCACCAATTGTGGTTATTCCACCAGTACCAGCATTAAATATGCAGGTTGCAGCAAAGGAATATGCTACCACGGCTCCTATTAGGGAGTTAAAGGACACAAGTGACAGCATCTTGAAGACATTGTAGAATTTTGGTAACAAGATTACAAATTTGAAGAGGCAGCAGGGTCAATACAATAGACCTCTGCAAGCTTCTTACCAGCAAAATAGGCCTTTGAATCAAGCTTCAAGCTCAAAGCAGCCAAGGCAAATCCAAGGACAGCAAAGAGGTTACAATCAAAGAGTAGGCCAAGCATACAATTATGCAACTCCAAGTACTTCCAAAGAGTTGACAGTAATTCCTTAAAATAATTATGTGCAAGAAATGAAATGGTGTAATACATGCAATAATGGGCATTATTGGCTAGATTGGCCTCATGCACTAGAAGCTAGAAGAAAAGATGTGTTGAAAGAATAGCCAGCTAATAGTCAATCAGAGGTACAATTGGATCAATCACAAATGCAAGGTAACCCTGATATGTCTTTGGTAAATTTTAGTGATGAAGATATTGTTTTAGCAGCAAGTTTTGATCCCAATCAAGTATGGAGACCTATAGCAGCAAGAACAAGGTCAAAATTAAAGATTGGAAATGATCACTCTTCAAATGATAAAGTGTGACACCCTGTTGTTATGGATTAATAGAAAACAAAGCAGCATGTACAAGCTCAGAAAGGAGCAGAACAGTAAGTTCAAACAGTAAAAGAGCTTACTATTTTAAAACAATAGCAAAAGGTTAGTGTTCAGAACTTTAATATTGTTGATCATTTGAAGAAAACAAATATTCCCTTATCCATGTGGGATGTTTTAGCTCTGCTAGGCCAAAAAGATTTGTTGCAAGAAGCATTACAAAAACTTACCTTATCTGATGAAGTTCTATCTCGGCAAACCCCTAAGGTTTTAGTTGCTGCCAGTACAAATAAATCTCAACAATCATCTAAGTTGACCAAGACACCTCCATTTTATGTAACTATTATTATAGTACAACACTTAGTCCATAATTGCATGATTGATTCTGGGGAAACTAGTTCAGTCATGCCTAAGAAAATTGCTGACCATTTAGGACTGAAGTATGAGCCATTGGAAAGAGGGGTAGTATAGTTAGATGGGACAGTTGTGGCAACTATGGGAGTTATAAGGGATTTATATTTAACACTACATGCTTGTCCTATTTTTTCAGTTCCTACTAATGTGTACATTATAGATTTGCCTCCTAACTTCTCTATATGCTTGCCAAGAGAATTTAATGATAAAATAGGAGGTTATCTATCAGTAGACTGGACTCACATGCTATTCTGAACCAAGTATGGTAATAAAGTTACTATACCCTTAGAACCAATTGCAAAGCTATGTGTTGAACAATATGTTGCTAGTGCTGGAAATGAATCAGCAATTGTGTTATTTGATCAAGAAGAAATACTTGAGGGTTTTGAGGCTCAAACACAAGTAAGTAAGTTTCCTGATATGCTATTAGTGTTGGAACTATATTGAGATGATGTACTGAGAGGGGAGGGGTGAATCAGTACCTCTAAAACTTTTCTTGGTTAGCCCATTAACCCTTAGTCATCAGTTTGTAATTTATCTTATCTAACTGTTCATCTTTCTTTATGCATATGTAATCATATCATACATTCTTTTGATATGTAACAATAATAGAAACATTCATGAAAATAGATAACACATGACACAATATATGATATCACAGAAAACTCCTATTAAGGAAGTAAAAACCGCGGTGGGGATTGTTACCCACAAAACTTCACTATCTGCATATAAGAAGGGGTCGATTAAGGCTTACAATTTGGTCACTTCTGATGACCTACCCTATAAGGAGTATTACAGTGGAGACCTATTAATATCTACTTTGTTTGAAGCTTTAGCAACACTGTTAAGTGTGCACTCTGTTAAGAGATTTGGAAAGAACGGTTAAGTCCACCTTCTACAAAAGGATTTTAGATGTGATGCACTT